>JAEANM010008457.1:0-16998 GCA_017656035.1 Myanophis thanlyinensis | reverse complement strand
AACCAACCAACCAACCAACCAACCAACACAAGGTAACTCTGGGCGGCTTACAATATTAAAAAATAAAACTATATAAATAGTACAAAACTATAAAAATGCAAAACACGATAGCTAAAAGAAGGGGTGGGAGGGAATGAGTGGGAGGGGAGGTGGGATCTGATACTAATCTATAGGGCAGCTCCATGGAAGCCCCTCCTTTGGAGCCTCAAGCCTCAAGCCCCCAGACCTTTGGGCTCTTACAGAAGGCCAAAAGGGTTGGAGTGGACCTCACTGGGGTGGGGGGAGGGCAGATGTTCTGGTGCTGATCCATCCACCCATTCGATTTCTACAGCCACCCAATTCAACCCAATGGACTCTGGATGGGGAACGCAATTGGTCTTTAGGAAGAGAACAACAGCACTGGAAAAAAAGTGACTTATGTCCAGGTCTCACGCTTACGACCGTCGCAGCATCCCCATGCTCACGTGAGCAAACATCGGGGGCTTGGCAACCAACGTTCACAATGGTTGTGGCATCCTGGTCCTGCCGTCTGCACCGAGCCAAAGCAAGATCTTTAAGGGCGGCGATTTGCTTAACGGTGACCCAAAAAAATTTGCAAAACAGGGCCATGATTCATTTCAGGACTGCCTTGCTTTGCAATGGATGTTTTGGGCCTCCGTAGCGGTCGTAAATCAAGGATTCACCTGTAGGGTTGAAATCCAGCTTCTTAAGGACCCCAGGCTCTCTTCTCCACCCCCAGACTCACCTGTTTCATGATGAGGCGCGAAAGGATATTCATGACGAAGCCGCACAGGCGGGGGTACATGGTCAGTGACTGGATGACCGTGCGCATGAGGAGCATGGGCAGGGGGTTCTGCTCCATCAGCTGCTGCATCACCACAGCCAGCACCTCAGAGGTGTAGACGTTGTGCTCAGCAAAACACAGGTTGGTCGCTGCGGGCAGGGAAATCAAGGAACGTGAGAAAAGCCTGCTCCCCAAAATCGGAGGCGGCGGCAAAAGGGAGCCACAAGCGGTCAGTCCTTCGATGGGCCTCCAAGAAACAGGAGCCCCCAACTGGGATGTCAAATAATCTTTAGATTATTCTGGCACCTGTCAAGTGTGGGGAATCCAGAATCAGAAACCCAGACAAAGGAACGTAAAAGTTCAGTGCAAGTGAAGCTTTTGACAAGAATCTGAACTACTAACGGCCCAAGCAAAGTGAGAGTCCACAGAATTCAAGGTGAGTTGGGCTTTGGTCTCTGGTGGGCACGAAGGGACTCGAGACTGATGACATCTTTGGCCCCTCCCTCCCTCCCTCCCTCGGGCTCAGCCCGCTCCCCTACAGGATCATTCCCCAAATCTTCAATTGTGGTAACTTCCAGCCTTGTGATAACAATTCCAGCCTCTTCAACTTTCTCTGTGGTCATCATCTAAAATGGTGCAGGATTTTCCTGCCTGAGCAGGGGATTGGACTAGATGACCTCCCAGGTCCCTTCCAACTGTTGTTCTGGTTGGATGCATGGCAAGACAAGAGGCTACACACATTTGTAGGCTACACACCTTAAAGGTCAAAAACACAGAGCTACGACAATAAGGGAATTCCAAGGGTCGCCCAACTATGTACCCTACCGCCTACAATGAATGGGTGGCCTCGGCGCCTCCCTTCCAATCCTGCTTCGAATAAGTTGGGCCTTGGGAGTTCTGGGAGTTGTAGCAGTACCCATCCAGGTGCCCCTTTGAAGGGAACCGTGTACCCCTCCACGATGGGTTCAGCTGATCTAGTGGAAGGCGAACGAGAAGCCCAGAGGCAACCAACCTTTGATGATGGACTTCATGTCGCACTTGGTGGAATCCACGTTGTGCAGGGCGATCAACAGCTCCCCAGGATTGAGGGGGGAAACTGTCGAATTCCCTTCACCTGTTGAAACGAGAGCGAGAGGAATTCACCAGCGCGGAGCGCGGCCCGCAACCAACCCGAGGACCAAGGGCTCCCTGGGGCTCAGCTGTTCCGTTTTGACAACCCGAGTCGCCCTCCAAGCCTCCCTTTCCCGACCTTGGCCTTGGCGTCTCGTTGCACAGGCAACACAACCTCAAGACGGGGAGTTTGCGGCCAGCATGGGCCCCTACCGTGTTGCGTTCCCAGGAGCCGGTTAAACACTTCCTTCACCACGATGGGATTCAGCTTGATGAGTTTGGGCAAAGCCTGGATGACCTCTTTCTAGAAAGGGACAAGGGGGTGGGGGGAGCGGAGAGAGGGCAAATTGGCAAATGTTTCACCTGGCCGCAAACATTTGGGGCTCCGTCGCGGCCGTAAGTCGAGGACTCCCTGTAACGCACCTTAAGGTGGCCTCATGGAAGAACGCAAAGGGTACGACAAAAAAACAACCCCCCCAAAAGTTGTGATTTGATGTTAATGCCTTATTTGACCGCAAGGGAGAGAATTGGAAGTCAGTGTTTCTTTTCCTTTTTCCTTTTTCCTTCCTTCCTTCTCTTCTCCCTCTCCCTCCCCCACCGTTCTCCTGTCTGCTTTGGCATTTTGTCTGTTATTTTAATCTTATAATTCAATTAAAAAAAAAAGTTAAACGAGGAAGAACGCGCGAAGGGTAACCTTTTCCAAGCCGTTGAGAACCGGGATGAGGAATCGGACATCCGGGAGCCTTTTGTTGTAGAGATCTCGAACTCGTTTCACCAGCTCTGGCGATGGAGGGACTGCGGAGGGAGGAGCGTGTAGCCTTAAGTGGCCGGAGAAAGGCCTCGTGGCCTGGGTCAAATGGCCAGGAGCCCCCAGCTAACGGTCACCCGGCAAAGGCTGCTCCTACCTTTATCGGTCAGACTGTGGAGGCAACGGGTCACCAGAGTCTCGGCCCCTTTCGGGCAGTTCTTCACCAGCTTCAGCAGCTCCTGAGAATTCATGCCCATCCCACGGATCTGGAAAACGGGAAAGAGTAAGCAACGGGGAAGGACGAGGGAAGGAAAGCCGCTTCGCCCCGAAGGACGGATCTCGGCTGGCTCACCGGCTGCTCGATCACCCTGAGAATCGTGCGCTTGATGTCCGCAATGGCCTCCGTGTAGACAGACGCCAACTCGTGGATCAGCTTGTGATTCTGGGGGAGGAGGGCCAAGTAGAGATAGAGGCAGTGCTTGATGGTCTCCTCGGTCCAGGGGGCGGCCACCTCTGCAAGGGAAAGGAAGGTTGAAGAGGAAAAGGCTAGGTAGCCATGACTGGGGAGACAAAGGGAGGGAAGGAGGGAAGGAGGGCAACTGCTGGGGAACACCTGTAGGAGAAAAGCAGGCGACGTCAAGGGCGTCATCAGCCTAGAATCGTTACGTTCCCACAAATGGTCTAAATCCAACCCTTCTTGAATTCTGTTGACCTGTATCTGGCCCCAATTTAGGGTCAGTGGAATTGAAAAGGGGTTGGATTATAAACTGTTTGTGGGAATGTAATGATTCTAGGCTCATGACACGCTTAACTCTGCCCCCAGCTCTGCTGGATTTTCTCCTAAAAACCCAGCCAAGCTGAGGGGAGACCCACAAGTGCGGAATTAGACCCGAGTCCTTGCGCGGCTGCAAGAGGCCCACAACGGAGCAGCTCTTCCTTGCGCTCCATGCAACTTTATCCACCTGCGCAGAGGCTGGCGGTATGGGGAGATTCATGTATAATAGGCAGAATGTAATCAAGGGGTGAGCTTGAACTTGACCCGTGGAGATCTGGCTACTTCTGCCTGAAGGTGACCGAGGCCCCTTGGAAGATCTCCAATTAGTTTGATCTCCAATTACTTACCTGTATCTTTATCAGCGCCGAAGAGAACGGACGGAGGATTGGGGTGGACCAGCAGCTGCAGGTAATTCAGGGCAAATTTCTCCACATATTCCCGCAGGTGGTCCTTCTCGTACATCCGCTTAATGAACAGGAGGGCCTGCTGACGAACCTGAGAGACGGAAAGACAGCCGGCCCCGGGAAGGTCACTGCCAAATCCCACAAGAAGCATCAAGACCGTTTTCTTTCTTTGGCTTATATCTTATTTGCATCTCACTTTTATTTTATTTATTTATTTTCTGCAAATAACTCAAGGCGGTGAACAGATCCAAACGGGCCTTCCTGTTTTCTCCACAGCCACAACCCTGTGAGATTGCTAAGTGAGTTTGTCCCCCATTCTACGACCGTTCTTGTCAGTCGTTCAGTGAAGGACTGCAGTTGTTAAATTAGTCACGCGGTCGTTAAGTGAATTCTGCCTTCCCCACCGATTCTGCTTGTCAGGAAGGTCCCAAAACGGGGATCAAGTGACACACACACACACACACCTCGGGGACATGGCGACCGTCATAAATATGAGCCAGTTGCCCAGTGCCCGTCATAAATATGAGCCAGTTGCCCAGTGCCTGAATCTCTGATCACATGAACACACCGCAACGATCATGGGTGCGAAAAATGGTCAACCATCACTTTTTTTCAGTGCGGCTGTAACTTTCAACGGTCACTAAACGAAACGTTGTTAAGTTGAGGATGGCCTGTATTGGAAAATGTAGGCTTCAACTCGTGAGGAGCTGTTTGTACCCGAGATATTTTGGCCCAAACGTCTGACTGTCCCAGGGAAGGAGACTCCCTCACCTTGTCCTTCTCGTGGGAGCTGAGGTCCAAGAGAACGTGCAGGTACTCAAACTGCCGGGACGGGCGCTTGAAGATGAGGTCGCGGAGGGTCGACATGCCCAGATAGGTCCGGCTCTGCAAAGCGGCAGTCCAGAAGAAACCAGGATGTGTTCCGGTCCAAAGATGGAAGGGGGAAAAAAATAATCCCATGGATCTTGTTAGGATGTTTACAAATATTAATTTCCCCAATTTACACTTTGGTCTAGGGCCGTGATGGCGAACCCATGGCACGGGTGCCCCAGGTGGCACACAGAGCCATCTTAATGGGCACACAAGCTGTCAGCCAACTTACCTCCAGCTGAGCACGCACATGCGATTGTGCATGCACGCATGCGCGATTTCAAAGACCCAGCTGGTCTTCGGGCGTCCACTGTACATGATTGCAGCAGGAAATCCAGCTGGTCTTTGGAGCTCTCCTGCGCATGCTCATGTGTGTGTGAGTGCCTGCGTTCAGCACACGTGCATCGCATGTGCAAAAGCTGCATGCATGCACAGATGGTGCAGTTGCACATGCAGCACATGTGGAGGAGCGGCACACAAGTACGGATGGCACGCGCAAAGCACGTACTTTTCGGCACTTGGTAAGTAAAAGGTTCACCACCACTGTCCTAGGGCCATTAATAGTTGAGGTGCCTCGTTCTGGACAATTTGCAGAATGCAGGGATGGTTCAACGGTGCCCCCTGTACGCCCTGTGGACTTCAACTCCCAGAATTCCTCAGCCAGCCCTCAGGAATTCTGGGAGTTGAAGTCCACAGGGCGTAAAGGGGCCACCGTTGAACCATCCCTGGATGTAGTGAAAAGGCGTGAGGCAAGAATATACCCCAGGTAGTCCTCGACTTACAAGAGTCCACTTAGTGACCAAAGTTACGACGGCACGGAAAAATGGGACTTGCGATCGTTTTTCACAGTTACAACTTTGGAAGCATCTCCCGTGCTCGCGTGATCAAAATTCAGATGTTTGGCAACTGGTTCCTATTTGTGACCATTTCTGTGTCCTGGGGGGGGGTGTGTGTGTGTGTCACATGGTCCTCTTTCTGTGACCTTCTGGCAAGCAGAGTCAATTGGGGAGAAGCCAGATTCACTTAATGACTGAGTTACTAACTTATCCACAGCAGCGATTCATTTAACAGCTGTGGCAAGGAAGGTCATGAAATGGGGCCAAGCTCACTTAACAACAGAAATTTTGGGCTCAATGGTGGTCGTAAGTCGAGGACTACCTGTATGGACTTCAGCGTATGATTTCCTTATCCGGCATAAGGAATTTCCCTTTCAATCTTTATGATTCCCTCCTCGGCAGCATTTCAGCTCTGTGGGTCTATCACAGTCTGTTTCTTCTCAACCTGGTGCTCCCCAGATGTCACCCCTCCATAAATTCAACTCCCATAATCCCCAGCCAGCACTGCCATGGAAGTGCTCTGACGCAGAAGCCGCGACGGATGAGAACTTTGGCTTGTCACGCTGGCTGGGGATGCTGGAATTGGCAGCCTCCCATATCTGAAGGAACTTTGGGCTGCGGGCAGTGGAGACCCACCTCATCCTCGCAATACTTGCGTATGACTTCCAGGGCGCTTTCCGTGATCAGCGGGGCTTCCAGGACCACCTTGGTGAAGATCCTACAAGAGACACGAGGGAAGCAAGCACAGAGAGTCGAGAATTTAGAGCAAAGATAAAAAAATAAGTCACGCTTCCCCTGGAAGGAGTCAGCTCCACCATTTCAGGCAGCAAAAGTTGGTTACAAACATCGCAATTAAAACCGAGGACGCCAGAGGAAAAGAGAGTTTTTAAGTCACCCACACGGATCTCACTCTGACTAGGGGCCGATTCAAACTCTTTTCCCAAAGACATTTTTTTATCAGGGGTCTTGAAACAATTCTTGACCCTTCAAAACCGTCCTAAAACGAGGAAGGAAAACCAGGAAAGCCTGTTTAGCCTGGTGGTGAAGGCACCAAGCTAGAAACTGGGAGACGGCGAGTTCTAGTCCCACCTTAGCCAGATGGGTGACTGTGGGCCGGTCCGTCACTCTCAGCCCGACCCACCTCACAGGGTTGTTGTTGTTGTGGGGGGCTAGATGGTGAGGAAGAAGGGGTATTGGATACATTCACCCCCTTTGAGTTTATTTGTAAAAATAATAAATACAATTATTATTTAAATGTGTTATGTAAATTTGACTATACATTATGTACATTTATTTACTGACACATAAACAAGCACCTCCAGCTGATTCTTGTGCCAGTTTCAGAATCAACACCTTCAGCCTGGTGGGCGCTTGGTGGGCGGCTCTAACTTAAGAACACTGCTGGTGACAGGGTCCCTCCCCCCCCCCAACGATTAAACGGAGGGGTCTTCCCATCCCCGTCCCCTGGTCCAGCTTGTCTGCTGCTCCGCAGGGCCAAGGGACTCACCCATCCTTCTGGTCAGGCTTCTCCTGCAGTCCGGAGAGGAGGCCGATGAGACACTCGTCGTAGTTGTTGAGGCAGCCGGAGGGGTACTGGCTCAGGTAAGCGTTGTACTCCTGGTAGAGCCAGGCGAAGGCCAGGTCCAGCCGGTTGCGGATGTCGTCCAGGATGAAGGCCAGGATCTCCCGCTTCAGAGGGACCTCGAACTGGGTCACCAGAGAGGAAAGGATCTTCACCCGGGCCTGCAGGAGGGAAGTCCGGGCTCAGGCCAGGCACCGAGTTGCCCCATCTCACCCCCTCGGACAACCTCAGCAGGGCTGTACACGTGTGTGTGAGTGAGTGATAGCTCCAGGCACATGAGTGGCAGGTGTGTGCACCCTCCGCTTGGTTCGACCTTTGTACACCAGCAGAGGGTGCTTACGCTCACACACGAGGCTCCCCTCGCACCAGAGGCAGGCACTTTTTGCACACGTGTGCAAAGCTCTGTTCGTGCGAAGGGAGCCCTGCACGCACGAACTTCTTGCATGCGTGGCGGTGCTCGCCCATCTCTCCTGCAGCCCAGTTCCGGACAAGCCGTGGCCCGTGAAAGGGGAGCGTGGCCCGTGGAGCCCTGACTCACGTGGGCCGCCCCGCTGTAAGCCACGGCCTTCTCGGAGCGCAGGATCCGCTTGACAGCTGCCAGCTTGAGCTTCTCCTTCTGGGCGTCCGACAGCGGCTTGATCACGTCGCTCAGGCGGAAGATCTTCTTGCGGCCCCCGGCCCCCGCCAGCCTGCAACACAAGCACAGCGAGGACGGCCTTTGAGAGGGGATGGGGCCTGGCGGGGGAGGGGGAGGGGGCTTCTCCCAAATGCAGGGTTGTTTTTTCCCATTGGTGGGTTTCTGTACATCCCTTCGCTTAGTGAATCCTCTGAAGTTACAACGGCACTGAAATTAGTGACTTAGGACCGTTGTGGTGTCCCCAATCTGGATCCTTGGCAACCGACTCACGTTTATGACAGTTGCAGTGTCCCCCCTTTAGAGACCTTCCGACTAGCAAACTCAACAGGGAAGGCCGGATTCACTTAACACCCGGGGTTATTAATTTAACTGCAGTGATTCACTTAACAAATGTGCCAAGAAAGGTTGTAAAATGGGGGAAAACTCATTTAACAAATTCCTCACTTAGCAACAGGAATTTTGGGCTCGGTCGCGAGGACTACCTTTATTGGCAAAAATCCATCCATCTATAATCCACCCATTCATTATCTGTCTGTCTCATCCATCCATCCATCCATCCATCCATCCAAATTCTATAGCGACCCATCTCAACCAACACCGCTGGGCCGCTTATAATTCTAAAACTATAGAAACAATTAAAGCCTCCCCAATAAATACGCCCAGCAGCTGAGACCCACCTGGCCAGGTATGGCTACGGCCCAGAGGCCCATTCAGAACCACAGTCCTGGGAGCCCAGCCGGGTTTTTAAAGCCTTACGAAGAGCCGATGGGGTTGGGGCCATCCTAACCCCCCAGGGCAGGATCTTCTTCCGGGTCATGCCGCCCTCTCGCCTCCTGGGAATCCCGCCAGTCTCTCCCCTGCCGTCCTGGCAGGCCGCCACGGAGCCTTTCTTTCTGCTAGCGCTCACCTGGGCTGGGCGGAAGGGATGATGGGTTCCGGGCGCCGCTTGGCCTGCGGGGCCTCCGTGGAGGTAGAAGCTGTGCTTGCAGCGCCCACCACCGAGATGGCCTGGCCGAGGTTCAGGGTGGAAAGGCGCCGCTTGATCAAGACGCCCTCCAGCTTGGCTACCTTCTCTCCTTTCACGGCCTCCTTGGCCTGCTTGATCTGCTCCACTCCTGCCAGGGGAAACGGGAGGGTTAACCCAGCTGGCCCCACGGCCGTCACTCCATGGCCGTGGAGTGGGAACGACCATGTCCATGGTCGTTCGCACTGTGGGATTCCAGCAGGCTTTCTTCCCCAATTTTGGACAGGTGGAGCTTCAACTCCCAGAATCCCTCAGCCAGCGTCTCTCTCTCTCTCTCTCTCTCACACACACACACACACACACGGGATCACATGGCCTCAGGGCACCGCAACCCTCGTCAATCTGAGTCAGCTGTCAAGCATTTGAATGCGAATCACGTGTGAAGTCACTTTCTTCAGCGCCGTTGTAACTCTGAGCATTCTTTAAACGAAGGGCTGAAGGAGGGGGCTCCCTGTAACTCACAGCATCCCTACAATTCCCTCCCTGCCCAGTCGTGCCACTCCTCCAAGTCTCCCTCGGCAGACCTACCCGGCCCCAGACCTCCTGCGGTCATCTGGGTGGCCATCAGCCGCGCCAAGTGCTTGATCTGGACTTCGGTCCCAGCGGATTCCACTGGTGTGTACGTCGCTTGGAAGGACGCCGGCATGTTCTCTGGGAGGTACACCATGCTGATGAGCACCTGGGGGTCAAGAAACACCGAACGGGAAGCACAGTCGGTCAAGGAGAGGAGCGGAAAGTCAAGAAGGAGGGGAGGGGAGGGGAGGAGAAGAGATGGGTTGGGATAAGAAGAGATAACCTTTCTTGTCATTTTTCTATACGTTTTTCTATACTTCTCAACTTACAACCAAAATGTGTGTTGTTAGGTTAAATTTGTTAAGGGAGTTTTGCCCCATTTTACAGCATTTCTTGCCACAGCTGTTAAGTGAATCGTGTCAATTAATAAATTAGTTGTTAAGTGAATCTGGCTTCCCCACTGACTTTACTTATCAGAAGGTCGCAAAAGGGAATCACGGAAGCCTAGGACAGCGTGACTGTCATAAGTATGAACCAACTGCCAAGATACTACATGGCACAAAGCTATTACAGAAATCTAGTCCTGTAATGTCATGTAGTAAGAGCAGTAGCATAATGTAGTATCTTTCATCTGTATTTTAAATTTGCTGAACTGCTTTCCTCTCAAACTCCACGACTAAAGTGAGAAAGGCATCCATCCAACCCCAGAAGAGAGACAATGGTTGGTTCTGGTTCTAGAATAAGATGCTTTGATCCGTCCTTTTTCAGGATAGGATGACCGCCCGGGGAATTGTGGGAGTTGAAGTCCTCCGAATCATACAGCTGCCATGGTTGGAGAGTCCTTCTCAGCTTGTTTGACATCAAAGATTTTTCTCTCCAGGTAGCAGAAAATGCTTGCAGAAAAACAAAGAGCCGGTTCGGCAACTAAACCAAAGAATACCCACCAAATTGGCCACGTTATCCGGAGTCAAAAGAGGCTGCAGAAACTCGGCTGTGATGTCTATATCAGACTGGGTGCTGCTCTGAATGGAGGGTTTGGGGCTGGGCATGGCCCCCTGCTCCAGATCCTTGTCCTCGTCGTCCTCCTCAAGGGCCGGTTCTGCAACCAGGAGGAGGAGGAGAGAGGTTGCATGCACCAAGGATGAACAAACATCTGTCTTCGGAAAGAAAGAGAACGCCGCTCCCTCCCTCCCTCCCCCACCTGCAAGGCCTCCCTGCCCCTTCAAAGACCGCTCACCGATCTTCATTTTTTTCAAGGTGGGGTCGCTCTCCTCCCGAGGGCGTTTGCGTAGCTCCTTCAGGTTGGGCATGTTGCGGGTGATTTCCGCCTGCTGGGTGCCCAGGTCCATCAGCAGGGTGGTGATCTGGGCCTGGAACTCGACGGAGGCCGGGTGCTTCAGGACGCTAAGCAAGTGGAGCTTGAGATTCTTGCGCACGCTGCTCACTTGGGATTTGGCCAAGGTGGGGGGGAGGTTGGCTGTCGGGAGGACAGAAGGCGTAAGCAGGCGAGAGATCCAGAAATGTGAAGGACTCTTCCCCCAGGTGCTCTCTCTCCCGGGAGAAATAGGCTGGGGGAGAGAACTAGAGGAGGAACTACTGATAAGGTCACCAGGCTACTCAAAGAATACACTACTACTACCAGAAGAGGAAGAGGGACTTCCAGTTCACCCTGCATCTCCAAGGTCCCTCTTTGGGGTTGGCTAAGAGAGCCAGTTAAAACAATAACCTTCGATGTATGGAGAAGACCCGAGCATCAGCCTACGGCTTAAATGGATTAAGATGCCATAATAACAAAGAGCCAAAGAATGGCTTCTTCTTAAAGGACACGACGTTCTACCCAGAAGATCAAGAGTCCTTGATTTACAACCACAACAAAGGGCAAAATTTCCGTAGCTAAGTGATACAGTCGTTTCGTCCCATTTTACAATCTTTCTCGCCACACAGTTCTTAAAGTGCATCACTGCAGTTCTTCAGTTGGTAACACGGCCATTAAGGAGGATATTTCCTAACAGTGAGAACAATTAGTCGGTGCCACCAGAAGCTGCAGGTGGCTCCAACACTCTAAAGTTTTTAAGAAGCCATCGGACAACCATTTCTCTGAAATGGTACAGTCCAACCCTTGGCAACTTTATGACTTGTGGATTTCAACTCCCAGAATTCCTCAGCCAGCACATGGGCTGGCTGAGGAATTCTGGGAGTTGAAGTCCACAAGTCGTAAAGTTGCCATGGGTTGGAGACTCTTGGTCTAGGATCTCCTGCTCGGGCAGGGGGTTGGACTTAAAACCTCAAGGAGGCCCCTTCCGACTCTATTACTCTGGGTTCTAGATCCCTTGAAGTGTACGAGGTCTCCGGCTGGCTTACCGTGCAGCGTCTCGTAGGCCTGGATCACCTCCGACATGAACATTGGCCGCTGTCGGGCGATGGAGGCCAGGGAGCCCAGGGCTGCGGTCAGGTTGATGCTGGAGATGGCTGGGTGGACCATGAACTTCAGAAGCTGCTCGAGGGCTGCCTTCCCTTCCTCCCATAGGGCATCTGCGGGGAGTGGGGGGTGGAGGGGAGGTAAAGAGAGGGACTTAACAGAAACCAACTTATCAGCTGTCACCTGTCAGGCTCCAAGAATCAAGGAGGACACCCAGTGATTCCTTAAGGAGGCTTCTATTATTATTCTGTGCCTGCGGACAGAATCTTGCCACACTACAGCAGCCTGCTACTACCTCCCCAAGCCTCTGCTTAGGGAACTCTTAAGGAGGAGCTGTCTTCGCTCTCTTTCTCTCTCACACCACCCTCTCTGGACTGAGTGTCCTCTTTGCTCCTCTGGAATGCAGCCCCTCCCTCCTGGGAATCCAGCCCATGGCATTCCACCCCCTACGCCTACGCATTCTTCCGCTTCTTGACTCTTGTGTCCTGCCTTCCCTAAAGCAGCACCGAGATTAAGACTCTCAAGCCAATGGCTGGGCTGACAAACAACTGGCCCCCCAAAGTCCCCCGGCTGAATTTCCACATCTCAATAGGAAGTATTTCAATCTGCCTTCCCTAAAGCCCAATCCAACGCATCTCAACTTCGGCAACTTTTAAAGACGGGGGGACTTCAACTCCCAGAATTCCCACGCATCTGAAAAATTGTCGGGGTTGAAAGGCACTGCCTTATCCAGGGGTGGGTGGGCAGTGAATTTTCCCAAGAGGCCCCATGAGAAACTGGGATGGCTATGGAGGGTTGCCACCACTGGGCCACCGGGGCTTCCTTACTATATTTGATGTACGTGTGGTCAGTGGGCACCCGGTCGAGGCTGATGTCGTTCTCGTGGCGCTTGGGCACCTCCGATTCTGGCATGCGGGGCGAGAGGGTGATGATTAGCCCTTCCACGAACTTGATGGCGTGAGTGCGGATCCCATCGTTGTCGGAGTCCAGCAGCTGGATGATCTCGCTGGCCATGGCCGAGACCATCTCCCAGCAGGCTTCCTGCATCTCGTTGATCACCCTGGACTTCACCATCCACTGGGTGGCGAAAGAAAGGAAGAGAATCCGTGAGCAGCTCCGTACGCGAGTCAGACCACTTTAAGGGGGCAGGGGTGGAGAAGGCATGCTTGCTACGGTTCTGTGCCCATGAGACCACCACCCACTTCCCACTCGGGGTTTTTGGGTGCTGTTCGCTTGGGTCCACCCCGTTCCCCTGGGATGGCGCAAATCTCAAGTTCCACTTTTCATTTCAAGGAGCGAGGAAGATATCGGGAAATTGGAAGGGGGTGGCGGTGTCAAGTGAGGCTCTAGCTTGGCATCTTTGCAAAGCTGCCAGCCTTATTCCCAAGGAAAAGCAAGCAGTCTGGGGAGATTTCTTGTAACATAAGGGGGAGGCAATCAAGTCGCTGGCTTTCCTTATTCACAAGTGGCTCTGCTCGCTTGCTTTCGACGGATGAGCAGGCACAGGAAGCTCTTTTGGCCCCCTCTTTGGGATCAGCTCACCTGCAAGGCCACTTTATACAGCTGGGTCATGGCCAGGATGGCCTTCTTCACCACGTTGACGTTCTCGTCTCTCAGGAGCATGTTCAGGTTGGCAATGAGCTTGAGCAAGAGCTCCGTGTCCCGTTTGCTGAAAAGAACAAATTCAGAAACAGGGGATGAATCAGAAGAGGACGAGCCGGAAGTCTACCAACGTGGCTGATACAGAAATGAAAGGAAGAACTTAAACGGCCTGTCCCTACCTCAGAAGCGTGAAGGGAAACTGAGGACCCAAATGGCAAATTCTCCTGGCTTTTCAAAAATGGCTAAAAGCAGGGCCCTCTCCAAACTTGGTAACTTTTAAGACTTGTGGACTCCCAGAATTCCCCAGCCAGCCATGCTAAACTTCCAGAATTCCCCAGCCAGCCATGCTAAAAGTCCTCCCCCTGCCACAATTAACTTTTAATGTTCAATTTTGAAGATCTTTGCCTTTACTTTGTTGATTCGTTTTTATGTTTTTAATTGTTGATTTGTACTCGGCCAAGAGTCCCTCTGAGAGGGAGCTGGGTGGATTCTAAATGTGATAAATACAAAATAAACGAAATGGACCCCGCGGACTTACCAGGCTTCCTCTATGAACCCAATTACAAATTTCCGCACTTCGACAGACTTATCTGCCTGGAAAGCGATGATTTCCTACAACAGAAAAGGGGAGGGGTTTGCTTTCATTCTTGTAGGGGCCTTTCAGTCCCCCCAAAAACGCATCTTGTTGTGAGCCAAGTTGGAACAGAGCTTGAGTACAGAGACGGGAACAAGCAAGGAGGAAGGTGAAGAGCTGACTCCGGTTCTAGCAGCCACCATCCCTCTACACCTTGGTTATTCTAGAAGGGATAATTCAGACCAAAGTGCTTGGCACAAATTAACAGAAAAACAGAGCTGGGAAAGAACACTGGAGATCTAGTCCAACCCTCTGCCAAGCAGAAGACCCTAAACCATTTGAGACAAATTAAAACCCTCCAGTGGTGAAGCTTCTGGGCAGGAAGAACCACAAAGCAGACACTGTGGAGAAAAAGAGATCTCTGCGGAGATTCCCAACCAACTCACATCCAGGAAGTTATCCAGCAAGGTAGGGTCCTTGTTTATAATCAATTCCTGGACCTAGGAAAAGGGGAAAGAAAAGAAAAGAAAATGAAGAACAATACAGGCAAGCAAGAAGGAAAACCTGAAAATCCTTCGGGAACATCATTAAACTACTTTGAGTGTTCCTGTGTGACAGCCACAAGTCACACTCATGTGAGAAAATGGTCCTCCTGTACAAAGATTGCGGGAAAAGTCCAGGGAAGGATACAGACTCCGGAGACCTTAATAATTTGCTGAAGATTAATTCATCTGGCTCACGGATGCAAAAACAGCTCTAACATACAGGACCCTATGATTTTAATCCTCTAATACAGCCATTTCTCAACTTTTAAGACGTGTGGACTTCAACTTCCAGAATGCCGGATTCTACTCCTAAGAATACTGGCTGGGAAATTCTGGGAGTTGAAGTCCCCATATCTTAAAATTGCCAAGATTGAGAAAAAACTGCTCTGATAGGTTAACTGCAATATATAGTAGAGGTACTTTGCAACTTACGGCCACAACTGAGCCCATTGGGCTATTCAAAGACATAGAAACCAAATTGAAGGAAGTTAGGCTATCGGCTCTCCTAACAGTGTTTCGACTGGCTAACCAGAGAGGGGATAATTTAACTGAAGAAAGCCTGGGTTCAAATTCAAGAAAAGGAAAAAGTTACTTCACTCACTTGTTTAAGGATCGTGATTTTAGACTCGTTGACTATTAAGGCAGCTTGATTCAGCAAATCCACAACCTGGTTATTTAAAAAACCAAAAAGAAAAAAACAAAAGAAACCCAAAATCAGTATCGGGAACAAAAAGAAAATCCAGAGAAGTCCATTATATGTATGGGAAATTAGTGGGTGTAATAAATCCTAATAATTGATGTTAAAGAGATTGAACGGAAAAAAAGTTTGAATTAAAAAAAAAACAACCCACCATGATTTATTTTCTCGCAAATGTGACACTCTGTGACTGGAAGTACAAATGGACTGAAGGATCAAAGTTACAGAGGGGGGTGGGTGGGCAATTATAGTCTGTTTACAACCTGTGGACTTCAAGTCCCAGAATTCTGGCTGACTCAGGAATTCTGGGAGTTGAAGTCCACAGGTCGTAAAGGGGGCACAGTTGCCCACCTCTATTAGAGAGGAAGATGGAAATAAATTGCAAAAATGGGAACTTCATAAGTCCCAACTGGTTTTAAAATGATGGGTCTGGATTGAGCTCACATCCTGGCAGCATGGACCCCCTTCAAGGTTTCGTATCCTGGGAGTCTTACTTTCTCTGAGGTGGTCATGGTGTCGCTCTCCGCCATTTCCTCTCCCGAAAAGAACTGGGAGGCAATGCTCATCCGTAAAAGGCCAGGGTCTCCCACCCCACTTGGGTTGGCCATGGTTCCCTACCCTTGATCAAGTTGACAACAGACCAAATGCCGAGCAAGCCGAGACCTAGGAAGAAAGCAGAGGGCATCAGGTTAAAAAGCAAGCTAGGAAGAAGCAAGTGGTGATTCCAGAGAGTACGGTAACTTGCAAAGGTCTGATCCTGGAGGTTCTGTTGAACGGAGTTTCTCAACCTCAGCGAAGTTAATAGGTATGGATTTCAACTCCCACAATCCCCCAAACGCCCAGGATTCCTCCAGCCAGTTGGGGAATTTGCTGAGGTAGTGGTCTTAAAAAACAGATTTAGCAAATGGGAATTTTATCACTTCTCCTGCAGGAGCTGTTCCATCCAATCGCTCTGGGTCTTGTGGTGGTGAGTTCCACAGGGTCACACAGTGCTGGATGAGCCCCTGAAAGGCAGACTGCTTTGGAGAGTGGCTTCCACTTGTCATGCTGGCTGGGGATGATAGGGGCACGTGCTGGTTGGGGACAATGGAAGTCCATATTGGCTGGGGATGATGGGGTCAAGTTGGCTGGAGACGATGAGATACAGGCTGGGTGGGGATGATGGGGCACAGGTTAACTAGGGATGAGAAGGCTGGCTAGAAATGATGGGGGTACAAGACTGCCTGGATATGTTGGGGGCGCAGGTTAACTGGGGAACTGGCTGGGGATGATGGGAGCACAGGCTGCCAGGGAATGATGGGGTATAGGCTGGCTGGGGATGATGGGAGTACTGAGGGGGGATGATGGGGTATAGGCTGGCAGAGAAAAATGGGGTACAGGCTGGCTGGGGATGATGGAGTACTGAGGGGGGATGATGGGGCACAGGCTGGCTGGGGATGATGGGGTACGAGTCCAGCACCCCTGGAAGGCCACTCGCTGACCCGTCCAAGGGCCGCCATCTCGCCCGAAGTGCCCCCCAGCGTCCAGCCACCGCAGACCCCCGACCCCCCCACCGAGATGACCTCCCTGTTCCTGGGGGGGTCTGACACCCCCAACGGGCCCTTCCGTTTCCATGACAACTGCTAGGCCTCTTCCAGCGCGGCCTCCTCTTACCAGCAGAGCTGGGCAGCGCCTTTCCTTCACCTCAGTAAGCGAAAACTAATTCCTTTGATTTCTGTTTGCCTCCCACTCCCCTTTTATTTTTATTTTTTTTAGCCAAGCTTCCGCAAGACCCTCACGTTGGCAAACGCAAATCCCCCTCGCCTTGAATGGTGCGCCACCGCGCATGCGCGAAGAGCAACGCCTCTTGGGTAGCGTAGTTCGCTTCGGCCGTCCCCG
>JAEANM010008456.1:0-16999 GCA_017656035.1 Myanophis thanlyinensis | reverse complement strand
ATCCTTCCTGTCTCTATCTCTCTGTCTCACTAATCTGTACAAGTCCTTCTCACCTTCCCTTGTGTCTAACCTGGCATGCAACTCATATGCTTTCTGTTTGGCCATTACTACCTCTTCACTTTATGCTGCAATTTTTTGTAATCCTGTCTACTGTCTTCAGTCCTTTCTAAGTCCCACTTGTTTTTAGCTAGCCTCTTCTTCTGGATGCTGAACTGTACTTCCTCATTTCACCACCATGTTTCCTTATCTTCTTTCCTCCTTCCAGATGACACACCTAGCACCTTTTTACCTGTCTTCCTGATTACTTCTGTTGTAGTTTCCCAGTCATCTGGGAGTTCTTCCTGACCACCCAAAGCCTATCTCAACTTCTACTGGAATTCCTCACAACATTCTTCCTTTTGCAACTTCAATCACTTGGTCTTCTTCTCTATCTTTCCTCTCTTCTTCATCCTGATTGTCAGAGTCATCCTACACACCACCATCCTATGCTGTCTGGCTACACTCTCTCCTACCACCACTTTGTAATCGCTAATCTCTCTCAGATTGCCTCATCTACATAGAACATAGTCTACCTGCATACTCCTACCTCCACTGTTATATGTAACTCTATGTTCCTCCCTCTTCTGGAAATAGGTGTTAACTACAGTCATTTCCATCCTCTTAGCAAAGTCCACCACCATCTGTCCTTCTAGGTTCCTTTCTTTAACCCCAAACCTGCTCATCATCTTATCACCTTTGTTGCCCTCACTAACATGCCTGTTGAAATCTGCCTCAATCACCACTCTCTCCCCTCTGGGAATACTCTCCATCACATCATCTAACTCATTCCAGAATCTCTCCTTCTCTTCTAACTCATACCCTACTTGTGGAGCATAACCACACAACAGAGTTGCACATACTAATGTGCTCAATGTTGACTCAGCCTTCCAGGCTTCTGAGGTAGGTAAAATGGTAACATTGTCAACTGGTCAGAGAATGCTGTAAAGCACTATGGAGCAGTATATAAGTCTAAGTGCAATTGCTATTGCTATTGATATCTAATATCGATAGACAAAATAATGCAAGTAAAGAGGGAAAGACAATGGCACAAGATTTACTGGCAAATAGAGATGGATGACTGTTTTATCTGGCACATTTTTTTTCAAAATTGTACTCAAATTATCAAATATTTTCCTAAGTAGAACAAGATGTTGATAGACTGGAATCTGGATGGATGGATGGAGGGAGGGAGGGATAAAGCAATAAAAATTAACAGATTCATCAGTTCAGACTGAGAACTTTGAAACCTGACTTTCACCAGAAACATCTGAGGTTGAATTTTGTTGTAAGCCTGTGCCAAGATTGTATTGTAAACCGGAGCTGTCCTTTCTTCTCTCAGGCAGGCAGTTCATATTTAATTTCTTTCAGAGATAGCAGGCAAGAAAATACAATCTTCTCTATTTTAGAAATAAATGTTGCAGCTGACTGGTGCAGATGAAGTCTAGTAAATGTCCATTTTGGATGTAATCATGATAAATAGACATTTAAATATCTAACTTTTTTTTTTGTTTCTATGACATAGTAGAACTCAGAGCATTGAAACTTAAGACAATCTAATAGTATAATATATATTTTAGACAGGTTCTCATGGATATCATAGTTTCAGATTGTTTGGGGGTAAATCCATTAACTCCTGTTTGGTCAATGACTTTACACTGGGAAATAGACATTTTGATTGGCTGGCTGGCTGGCTGGCTGGCTGGACTTACAGGAATTTCAGTTTGTTTCCAGATACAGTTCAAAGTGCTGGTAGCAATCTTTAAAACTATTTAGACCTGGATCACTTTTGAAAGATCACATTGTACCATATCAATATTTCTACAGATTGAAATCATCCTTGAAGGCCTTTTTGTATTTGAATAGATTCTCTGGTGGTATTTTAAATAGCTGCCCCTTGTTTTGGAATTCAAAGTTACTTCATAGTAACTTCCTCACTAGGTATCTTCCAGAAGTCGTGAGGAACATTATTTTTATAAAGGATTTTTTGTTGTAGTTCTTATTAAACCTGCTGTTTCAATATTTTATGATATTTTTATTCCTGCTGTGTTTCTCTGCTGCTGTTTTTATATTTTTACATCTTTTTTCTGAGCCTCCTAGAAATCTATGAATGAAATCTTAAATTTAAACAGAATAATAAATGAACTTAATAAAAATCACACTATAGCTGTGTGTGTGTGTGTGTGTACACGCTAACGCACACATGCACGCACGCGCACACACATACACATGAAGTTATAATGTGATTTTTATTGTAAAAACCAGAAAGAAAACTTATCATTTGTAGTAGCATAATGCTATATCTTAACATTATTACTGAATGCTGTACAGGTAGTTCTCAATTTAGGATCATAATTGAGTCCAAAGTTTATGTTGCTAAGTGAAACAGTTATTAAATGAAGTTTCACCCACTTATGGCCCTTCTTGCCACAGTTAATGATTCACTGCTGTTGTTAAGTTAGTAACACGGTTGTTAAATGAATCTGACTTCCCCTTGTTTTTCAGAAGGTCACAAAAGGTGATCACATGATCTTGGCACAGTGCAACTGTCATAAATATGAGTCAGTTGCCAAATCTCTGAATTTTTATCAGGTGACTATGTGGATGCTGCAATTATTGTTATTGTGAAAAACAGTCATAAGTCACTTTTTCAGTGCCATTATAATTTTGAACAGTCACTAAATGAATGGTTGTAAATTGAGGACTACTTGTACCAGGATACCAGGTACCCTTTGTATAAGGGTGCTTTGCCTTCAAAAGTCAGTTACCAGAGTTAATTACATCATATTGCATTAAAACACATCTTATATTGGTTTTGTCTCCTAAGAGTACCTAGCTGTGCTCTTGAACAAATGTATCCTGCCATAAAGCTACCAGAAAGATCAACTAAGTGGTCAAATCTCAGGTTTATTTATTTGTTTATTAATTTTTAATACATTTCATGGCTATAATATTGGACAGTACAAAATGCAGACATCCTCTAGCACTTTCACTGTCTAGCCTTTATACCTCACACTAATAATCACATTTTAAAAAAAAGAGGCACATAATCAAAGTATGAGACTATAATGTCACACTTGGGATTATTCTGATAGCAATCTATTAGCATGGAAGCTTTTATTGTAGAAAGCTCAGCTTTCGATGGCTATTAGTGATGATGGCTTTGTGTTATCACCTACGTCAGATGTTCTTTCAGTTTTGCGGTAATGCAAGTCATTTGGCGCTGTTGCCTTTGGGTCTCCTTTCAAAGTTGTTGCTACTGCCCTTTGTTCTCACCTCTCAAGGGTCAAGCAGACCCCTCAGGCACTGCCCGTGAGGGAACATATGTGTCATTCGTAGACAGTTGCATAGCTGTTGCATTCATAACATTTGTGAATTTTCTGGCTAGGGGCACTCAAAACAGCAAAGCCCAGAGCAGGAAGTCGGACCAACCAATCAGCATGCAGGATATGCATCTCCACTCAATGCAGTCAGAATTTGGGAGGTGTTTACATCAACCTATGCTTACCCATCAACCCCTTAGGTATGCAATGATGGGCAGTTTTGGGCAACTTATATCCATCTTTTTGTCTTCCCTGGAATATCTAGTTAGCCCCAGCTAGAGTGGAGTGGTAATTTAGGTAGGCTTGAAGGCTGATTCAGCCTGGCTCTGTGCTCTTATTGTATGTGAGCATTAACAGAAATGAAGACCTTATTTAGGCTATTAGCATCATATGACTCTAGATATCCAGACATCAATCACTTAAGTGATCATTTGCTCATTCTAATCCATTTGAACTCTGTCCATTTGAACAGAGACCCTGATTTCTTTATTTTCACTTATACCGAGTATGTAAACTGAAGAGATGTCACTTGATATATAAATGCAAAACATTTCTTCTTGACATTTGTATTTGGTAGACACCATTTGTTCCAGAAGCTCAAGCGTCATACAGGCTTGATTGAAACAAACCTCGGTGCCAAATGACAGGTTTAAGAAGTTCAGAATGAATTTATTTACAATAAGGTTGTCCCTTGGCAAGGCTGGCCCAGATCATATAAGAATCGTGATCCTGTTTGCTTGAACATATTCATTTTCAAAATACTCCACATTTTTTTAAAAGTACATCCTGTCTTTTACAATAATTTTTCCCTCCCGGCTCATAAAACTCTTGGCAATTTACAATAAGATTAAAAATAAAGAAATCAATCAACAAGGCGCCAAAGTTAGTAATATGTGGCAACCCACCCATCCTGCATCTCCTGAGTTTTCTCTTTCTAATTCTCTTTCCACAGTACTGCTGTTTGTTACTACATATGAAAGCAGAAGCATTAATGTTTTTAAATAAATGAAATATTAGAGTTGTTCAAAATGTTTTAGCTTGCAACATTCCAAGTGTAAAATGGTTGCTTTGAGTGTTTTAAGCTCCAAAGAAACATCAATTAGGATAAAGCGGCTTTTCATAGTCCTAAGAAGCTAATTTATCAGGATAAGCAAAAGCCAGTTCTCTTCTTAATGTCTTCGTTGCATAAAGCAGGAGTAGGGAACGAGCATGGCTGGCTCAGGAATTCTGGGAGTTGAAGTCCACAAGTCATAAGAAGGCCCTAGTTCCCCACCTCTGGCATAAAGCAATGCAAGTTAAAACACAGTAATTACAAAATGATTTTTTTTCTTCAAAGTTTACTTTCCACCTCGGATTTCATACCAATATGTTTTGAAGGGTTTATTCAGCCGTGAATCATGAATATTATCTTCTATGCCAGACTGTACATTTCTATCCCACATGCAGAGGTGGGATTCAACCAGTTTGTGCCTATTTGCTAGAACCGGTTGTTAACTTTCTAAGCAGTTCAGAGAACTGCTGGTTCAGCTGGTCATTAGGGCAGAGAACCAGTTGTTACATTATTTGAATCCCACCACTGCCTACTTGAGGGGTTTTGAAGATGTTTGACATGGACAGACACATATTGACAAAGGAAGAGGGAAACAGGCAAAAGTCTGGGGCAATGACCGCCTTCTATTACACTGACCTTGTATCGGTCTTAAGAGGAAACTGGGAGCTTCTGTCCATAATCAAAATGCAAAGATTGTAATGTTAAGCTAAATGGGTCTTTTTCATACAAGCCCCACTAGGGTCAAAATGTGATAGTTCAATTCTGCCAAACATGACTCCAAAGCAGTAAGACTAAATTGATGGAGGACAGAACACTCCAAAGGAATTTTAGCTGCCAAGGTATTTAGAAAAAGCTAAGTTTCTTCCTCCCTTGGGCCCATGTCTAAATTCCATCAAATATTCTGGTTTTATCTGGAACACATAATTTCAAGGGCAAAAATGAAAAAAACATTTCTAATTGAACTTTCTCATGTGTTCATAATAAGAACGGCCTGTAGTGGGCATAGTTTCCACTACTAGATGTTAACTTTCAAAATCACACATAGGCATTGGACAATGTTGCATCAAAACAAATAGCCCTCAATGGCTAGCATTTTATGTCCACTTGCCTGCAGAGGTTTTTGAAATCTCACAAGTTAGATATGAAGGTGATACATTCTCCCCATTGTTATATTCAGAAATACACTGCTTTGATCTATTTAGCTATCACGTCTAAAATCCATTGATAAACACACAGTACATTTCTTAAAACTTTTCAAAAAGTTTAAATTTCTGCTTCTGCAAAAAATTTTAATGGCTGATTGACAGATCAAGAGGAAAGGAATATAGAAGTAGTTTTTGTGGGGAGTTAAGAATTATCCAAATACAATCGTATTATAGTATATATAATATGTGGACCAAGCAAAGCTGTTTGTTGTAAGCTGAATGTGCTGAGGTGAAATAATTCTAATTTGGGAGCTGTTTTGATAATTCCATTGTTAGAGCCCCTAATGTGTTGAGGTATTTGATTTAAGATGAACAGTTGGAAAGCTGATGAAATGTAAAGCTGATGAAATATAAGGCTGATGCAATGACAATGATTCAGCATTTGGTATTGCCCTTTTAAGGAGGCTACAGAAGTTATTACCAGTTAAGAGATGGTTATATAAGGAAGCCATTAGAGGGCATGTTTTTCCCCTTCTTCTTGTGACCAGTATTGTAGAGTTCTCCACAAAGTATTAAGAAGGCTGGTTACTGATCAGATATTTGCCTACCACGTGTATTGTTTATAGCTTGTATATAAACCACTATTAAATGTCAAAGTCTCTGTGTGCTGTGTTTAGCTTCTGGGTTGTCTCATACTAGTAGTCCCGCTGCAAATGCTCTGACATAATGTCCCAATAACTATTGAGAAAACTTTTGCATAATCTCTCTATTTCAGTTAAGTTCTTATATTTTGCAGTCTTTTCCAGTTTCTTTTCAGGTAGACTTCTGTGATACTGCCACATCTATTAGTAAAACTTAATTTTATTTAAAAAAAAACCCAAAGCCAATTTGGTCCAGTAGTTAAGGATACCAGAAGCCAAGAGATTATGAGTTCTAGTCCTGCCTTAGCTCTGAAAGCCAGCTGGTTATCCAGTCACTCTCTCTCAGCCAACTTACCTCATAGGTTTGTTGTTGTGGGGAAACTAGGAGGAGGCAGGAGTATGTGGTATGAAGCCAGAATTAAAATTAAAAAAAAAAATTCAAGTACATAAATTACTGTGATATTCCATTCTAAATGTTGGTTGATAGTTATAACTATCTATCACTGGTGGCACAATGATTATAATGTAATATTGTAGGCAAACTCTGCCCACAGCCTGAAGTTCAATCTTGATGGGGCTTAAGGTTGACTCAGCCTTCTGTCTTTCTGAGATCAGTAAAATGAGGATCCAGATTGTTGGGGGCAATATGCTGAGTGTGTAAACCACTTAGAGAGGGCTGGAAAGCATCATGAAGCGATATATAAGTCCTATTGCTACCTTTACTGTAACAGCCTTAGCAACAAAATCTTGCAATTCTGAATGTGCTTTCCCCTCCCTCAGTTTACATTAAGGTGCAAACAAGTGGCCAAGGGGCATTGTCCATTATCATGAAAGAGGCCAGCAACTAGAAGCATTATAGTGCCAAAAAACACATTGTGGTCTGAGGTTTCTTTGACTCTACTAGTATTCCTGTCTCCTTCACCCTTTACAAGCTATTTGTTCTTCCAGAGCAGACCTTTCCTGATGCAGAGCAGAATTTTGTTTTCAAACATTGCATAACATTCCAGAGGAGGGCTTTGCTAGTATGGAAGAGGATTTGTTTTCCAAAATTGTATATCACTCCAGAGAAAGGCTTTTCTGAACACAGCAAAGTCGGTATTGTTACAACATCACTGGTGCTCTCTCTTGCTAAATAAACATCCCAGCCAAAATATTGAGACTGTGCTGAGTTCTTCATATTCTGCAGATGGCAGGGGGTTTAATAAAGCCTTGCAGAAAAATAAATGTGTGTAATTTTGGCAAAACCTACTGTGAGCTTGTAACTTTTCAGTGAGAAGAAATCATGGTCTAAAGCGACATAAAGTACAGGATAACACAAATGTTTAACCACCACCTCTCCCCAAGTGGACCAATTCACACAAAGTAGCAGTAGGAAAACCAAATGTAGAAACAGATTTTCAGTTTTTAGTGAACTATTATAATGAATAATAGTTTTATTTACAATGAATGGCAGTATACACTATCTCACACTTATTATTTTAGATGTATTTCTTGGTTTGGCCTAAGGGGAATTCTGCTGCCACCATAGGTAATACTGCCTTAGTCTCATTAATGCTTCACTTAGCTGAATTTTTCCTTTTAGGACTTGAGGCACAATGTGAATACTAGAGTAGAAAGGAACCCCCCACCCACCACAAATAATAATACTTAAATATTCCATATCAAGCAGTACTCTAAATCATTCTGATTTATTATACAATATATTCTTATTTTGTCATGATGGCAAGTATGAAAATGGCCAAAGAATAGACGGCAACATTGGATCAGCCTTCTTCATTTTTTCGTAACCTTCCTCAATGAGAATTTCCCTCTCTTTTTCTTTTGATCATAAATGTGCATGGGGCCTACAATGACAAACCAGTTCTGAAATTTAAGGAGGTATACCAAACCTGAAAGCAAAGGTGCTTGTGCCATAGGAAAGCATACCAATTCTCTAGAGCTTTGGGACAAAAATGGAACATGTTTTTCCAGTGCAGAATGGGACAAGGAAAGAGACAATGTCAAAGTTATATTAATTCTCAACCTGGTCCGTCCAAGTGTTACACAAAAATGTCATAATTCTATTTCCTGTAGAGTTTTGAAAGCTAACCTACCTAGTATTGGGGTGAATGCTGAGAGCCTTGCAGTTTAGCACCTTAAGGAATTGGGTATGTCTAGTTTAATGAAAAGAAGGACTAGAGGGTGACGTGATAGCAGTGTTCCAATATCTCAGGGCTGCCACAAAGGAGAGTCAAGCTATTCTCCAAAGCCTCTGAAGGCAGGACAAAAAGTGGAAACTAATCAAGGAGAAAAGCAACTTAGAACTAAAGTGAAATTTCCTGATGGTTAGAACAATTAATCCATGGAACAACTTGCCTCCAGAAGTTGTAAATGCTCCAACATTGGAAGTTTTTAAGAAGAGATTGGATAACCATTTGTCTGGGAGGGTTTCCTGCCTAAGCAGAGGGTTGGACTAGAAGACCTCCAAGATCCCTTCAAACTCTGTTATTCTATTCTATTCTATTCTATTCTATTCTACTGTCAAGTTATCAATTTTAAAGATTATCAAAACGAACATCTGATAATAAGCAAAGTACTATGCCATGTTTTACTATGGTGTAGTATTTCATTCTACAGATAATTCATTCTTTAGAAATTGTTGGAGAGATAATAGACAGGTTAGTTCATTTTTTCCCCATGGCAATGCTTTAAAAACCAACAATCCTGGAAAATTATATGTAACAGAATTAAATACATTTGATGACATTTTTCTGTTAAATATTATCAAATCTCATATTCCCATAAAGTATAATAAACTGACTTTGAATATTGTAACAGCTGCTAGGATTGTGTTTATTATTAGAAATTATGTATAATTCTGTCTGTAGAAGAATGGCAAATTAATTTGCAGGATATACATCAATTTCAAAAATATTATAATTGAAAGGAAATCAGATATAAAATTCAATTCAACATAGAAACCATTCTTGAAAGATAATTCTACATATGTTCTTGTACTATATCTGAAGCTTGAATTTTCTTCTAGTGTACTATGTTATCATAGCACTTAAATTTATTTATGATTTTCTAAAAAACAATGGTTTTTTTACATTAAGCAAAAATAATTACAGTCTTTCATGCTGATTTATAATTTATACCACACTGTCTATTGCTATTAATTGTTGCATATTGTCTTGAATTCAGTAACCATCTGAAATTTTAAATTGAATAAGATGCTTTAATATTTAGAATTAAATTAATGTTATTTTCATATTTTAATTTTATTCTGTAATCTTTGTAAATCTCTCACCTGCTTATTGTTTTGTTTTTCTGCTTTTCTTTCTGGGTTTCTTTCTGTTTTGTTTTTTGTTTTTTTTGTTTACAAATAATAAAATGTTCTCATTTGCTATTTTCTGTGATTTAGAATTCAATGCATTTTGATTATTCTGTTTCAGTTATAGGTTCTATATTGTATCAAAATTTCTAGTAATGAAACCATTGATCTCAATCAGTGCAGCTGATGTTATAAAATGGAATATAAATTTTAAATTGCTATGGAAAGCTGTCATAATGTTTTCAATCCAGCTTTGAGACAGAAAAGAAAGAAATAAGCTTGGCTGACACTGAACACTACTGCAATTGAAAACTTTTGTAAGACACACTGAGATGTGAACCAGTCCAGCAAAAATAAACGAGAGCAGACAGAGGAAATGAATATTAAGCACCATACACTTTACTCCCATCTACTTCTGACATCTAGCCTTTGATAGATTATTACTCTCCCAGAGAGATTTAAAAGAAAAAGAAAAAAAGCCCACCCCTTTTAAAAGTTGAAATAGGGTTATACTATTAAAATAACCACATTATCTGTCTTCCTTCTGACATTTTAAAACTACAGTCTTTTAAAGAATACTAAATGATGCTGGTTAATAAAGTAGGATGTAGTGGTGACAATGTGAAATCTCTGAGGGACTTTAGTTCCTCCAGAAGCCACTACACGTAATGTTTAATGGGACACAATGGGGACATCTATATGGCACACTTTTATTATTTTACATTAGCAGAATTTGGCCACAGGGGCGAAAGAAGACATTCCAGAAGCCAGGAAATGGGATGCAATGGAGGCCTTGAAACTCCTGAGGTAAAACTGTTTCCATGTCCTTCTTCATCCCTATGGCCCTATGAGGAAAGCCACATAGCTATAATTTCAAACATAAATTAAATTAAAGCCAATTTAGTTTTGGTTTCTAATTCCCACTTACTTCTTTGTCCTGATGTGAAGCGTAACTCTCAATCTATCACTCAAAGGTTAAGACAGGAGTGTCTACAGAGTGTGGTCAAAAAGTCAAGAGGGCAGCTACAATGGTGAAATCAAAGTTCTGCCCCTTTTTAATATATTGATTGCATCTAATTTCCCTTCCCAACTACCCCTAACCCTCCTTCCAAGATCCATGATTGCATCTGATTCTCACCTTCCCAGCTACCCCTAGCTCTCCCTTCCTACCTTAGCTTACCTGCGGTTGCGTAAGCATTTCACTGCATATCATGCCCATGTATGATTGTGTATGTGACCAATAAAATTTGAATTTGAAATTGAATTGATTGTACTGTCATGGTCACCATCTTGAGGTGTTTTTTTAATCACACACTGCAGATGGTCCTTGGGAAAAAAAAAAAGGATGCCTTTCTTCCATAAAACTGAGCAAGCTTCTAAGATCAATTTGAGATGCTTCCCAGAATTGAGGAATGATAATCCAGCCAACCAGACAAATCCAGACAAACTATCAAGAGGATAATTGTACTGTACCCATGGTACAACAGGGGGTTTCACCAGAGCATGTTCAATTCCAGAAAAGACAGGGAGGAAGGGAGGAAGCAAAGACAATGATGCTTCATTGAGAGAGAAGCAATTTGAAGAGCCTGCAACAAAAAGTAAAAACCAACTAAGGCTTATAGTAAGTTTGCTGACCTCATGGAAGAGAATAACATCTCTCCAGTGAAGATAAGACTGGGAGGGCTGAACTGCACACCACAGAGAACAAGGTGTTCTTAAGAACCCTAAGGAATAGAGTTACTCAGAAGAATATTGCTTTGGAGGAAAAAGCTGCGATACAAAAGCAACATAGCAAAGCCTTAAAAAGTCAGAAAGGAAAGTTGCAATGCCTACAGATTGAAAGGCCAAGAGGAAAAACATTGCACATTCAATCCACCCCAAAGCTGAACCCTGTATTTACCAAATACTTCGTCACAAAACCAAAAAGAAAAAAAACACCCACCCACCCTCAAAACAACAACAACAATGGTGTGAGCTTGCAGGGGAAATTGTTGAAGGACAGGAGAACAATTAAAACAAACAAAGAAAAAGATAAAATCCCCAGTTTCCTTCACAGAGACAAAATGTATGTCAGGGGCAGAAATTATCAGAAAACATCTGTTCTAATGATAGCTTATCATCCTGGATGCTGCCCTTATGAAAGATATTATGGGTTGTTACTGAGGATTGTGGGGTTTTTTAAATCTGTATTCCCTCCCCCCACTTTTGGTTTATTATTGAATTTCTACCCTGCCTTTTGATTCAATTCTAAGGGCATTTTTAGTTCCAAGGAAAATTTACCATACTGAATAGAAAATATCGCAAAATTAATACAATGAAACATGATTAAAAACTGTGGTTAAAAAAAATATGTACAGCAACTTGGATTATATAATATTCTAATGTTGTATTAGTGGCTGTGGTATTAACCAATATGATAGTATGGGATCTCAGAGACACTGTTTAAGAAGCCCTCCCTAAATGGTGGTCTCCAACAACACCCATCATCCCAGGCCATTGAGGATGATAGGCATTGTAATCTGACACTTCTAGGCAATAAAGTTGCTTAAGGGTCAAAAATCTGATTTGTTTATTGATTGTTATCAGGAAAAAAAAAACCCTTTGAAACAGTAAAACAAGCCAGGATTACACTATCATGCCATTACTAAACAGATGGGATCACTAGGAAATTCATTTGTATCTATAAAGGAGAATATTTGTATTTCAGGGTTGAAATGAGGGGTCCTTGGTGGTCTCTGAGTTTGGGGTTGTTTTTTTTTTTTTTTTTTTTTTTTGCAGATGTTTCATTACCCAAAATAAGTAACATCATCGGTGCTGGGTAATGAAACTTCTGCAAGAAAACAAGCTCAGAGAATACCAAGGACCCCTCATTTGTATCTCCATATATTTTCAAGGGTGAATGACTGCTTGGTGCCCATGATGACTATTATCCCGTAAATAAGCAAAAATGAATATAATGGAGTGCCTTATCTCCAGGCCTTGTTTACAAGTTTTCCTGCGGGATGATTGACTAGATCATGGTTCCCCAAGTGGTTGATATTAATTCACAAAGATGGATGGCATTATCCAAGAGGTCAATATCGTTCAACTATTATTTGTAGTACTGTTAGTTAAAGTAGCATATCTTAAATTATATGTTCATAAAACAATTGTTTGGAGGTTGATGAACAATCTGAAACTTTATGAAGGGATCAATAAACCAAGGAGTTTGGGGATCTTTAATCCTGCATGGTACTTTTGATGTGATTTTATCTTAGAAACATGCGTTCGTAAAATGACAAATCTAGCGTTTTGCCTATATACCTTAATGCTCCAATTATCCAATGAGTATTTATTTATTTATTTGTTTATGTATTCATTCATTCATTTATTCATTCATTCACTTTCTGAAGCTGCCTATCTCATCAATGTTTCTGGGTGGCTTATTTCTTTTACTACTATAATTAACTATTTCGATACAAGCTGCCTAATTATTGTGAAGTTCTACCCACAACTGTAACACATGATAATCGTGTATTATTATGCAACACATTATATTATATTATACAACAATTATATAATACGTAATACATGATTTTTCTAGAATAAACTTCTTTAAGAATTATCTCTCCATAGTCTCCTGCTTGAAAAATGGGAGAGAAATATTGGCATGCAGTGCTCACTGTTAGTACAGCTGAGTTAAAGCAGCTGTGAGCTGCATGAGAATTAAACCAGCCCACAGCCTAAAGCTGGCAAAGCGCAATACAGCATAGAGCAGAATAAACAACAGGGCTGAGATACGTAAATAGCTCCTGATGTTCAATCCAGCCCAGCCCCAAAGGCCATTAAACAAGCCTTTGGCTTGTTCATTTTTATTTGTTTTTAGAGGAATAATGAATTTTCCATCCGTATTCGGTGCATTGTTGTCTAGCAACTCACCTTTCAAAGTTGGTTAAAGGCCTGGCGAGGGGAGAACAGTAGGGAGAGGAATCCTTCTTTAGGAAATCAAAAGAAAATGTACATTTCCAGGCAAAATTTAACATAAAGGAGAAGTTTCTCAAGACCTCAGAGGTGAAATTCAGCAGGTTCTAGCAGGTAGTAAATTTTCTTAGCAGTTCAGAGAACCAGTTGTTAGAAGAAATCTTTTTTTTCCCACTTTACAGGGTTAATTCTGTAAGGAAGGCAAGAAAAATACATTCTGGTGTTGTTTCTAGCCTAATCTTTATTGCCCTGCTTACTGAAATTGCCCATCCAGTCACATGACCCCCCTCAGCCATGCCCACCAAGCCACGCCCACAGAACCAGTAGGAAAAAAAATTGAATTCCACCACTGCAAGACTGGTATAGCCATTCACACTTCTTACACCGCCTCTAAAGATTTTAGCAAAGCCGAAAGAGATTGTGGATTTACAAGGAGATCAGTAGCAGAAGCAGTACTAATTATTATTTTAATCAGATTTTTAACCTCTGGCAAAAGTTACCATAAAACAAAATGTAACAAAAATTAACCATCTATGGTACAGAATTCTCTGAGATTGAGAACCAGGAGAGGTGACCTGACAAGGTATGAAATTACTGTAATATTTGCCTGTTCTTTTAAATAATAATTCTCAAAATGAGACAGCTATTCCTATATGCTGAAATTTTGGCAATCTGAATCTCCACTTTCAAAACAGCCATTTTATTTCAATTCTGTGGAGTCACAGGAGGATAACCTGACCTGGACCAGACCAGTAATTAAATTACTTAATTATCCCACTATTTTTCAAATCACGAAAGTTACATGAGGGCTTCTAGGACTTCAGCAACCTTCATCCAAATTTCCTAATCTAGAACGCCACCCAACGAATCATGAAACACTGAGTAGTTCTGCAGAGTATATTTCCTGTGGCATTCTGACTCAGTACAGTAACTGCATCTGGAGGTAGCAGAAGAGCTATTGATTTAGAAGCTTTGAGGACTGATGCAAAAAGAGACATGTCTCTGGCTACTAATGTGAATTGTCAATTCCCTTCTACTTCAAAGTTTCCATTTCTGATTAGCACTGCACCTACATGGGAAATTGTGGGAAATCCCAGCCTACGATCTACAGTGGAAAGGGAAATTGAAAGGGATTCAGAAAAGGACAATGGCAAGGCACTTTAAGGTTCTGCCAGGAAAAGTCATTAAGTAACAAGTGCTCTCATTCTATTAAAATGTGCATCCAGACACAATGTGTGCCAGGCTCTAGAGGGCATAGGGAATGGCCTTTTGAAGGATGGAAGGCACAGCCACTACCAAGGCAATCTTCAGATAAGAGGGATTTAAGCCTGAGCCAAGAAAACAACTTGAGAAAAGTCTCACACAGATAAAGGGAAGGAGGAGGAAAGCACATTCAGACTTGCAAGACTCTGTTACTGTAGACATCACAATAAAAGTAGTCCCAGCCTATATAAAACTCTCTTAATTTGGGGTAGAATCAGGGCGACTGAATGGAGCTGAGCATTTGCTGGCCGATGCCATTCCTGATGCCATGTAGAGTTCACAGCAGATACTTTTTCTTTGCGCTTTAGGAGAGATATATCTGCAGCTACCTAGGATTGAACTCTCAACCTTCCAAGTGGGAGATGAGCATCTTCACAACCAGCAACCACACCGCTCTTAGTCCTGACCTACGATATATGGTATTAGTTTATTAGTCTGGCCTATCTTATAGGACTAACTCATGGTGGGGAAAAAATGATTGGTTGAAGAATTCTATATAATTCAAACATTGCATTATAGTAAGTAATGTAAAAAGGGACTGATAGCATTCAATAGTTAGGTAAAATATCAAGACTTCTAGCGCTCTCCTATCCAACTTCATGTTAGTAATCCATATGTCTGTGAATATAGCAGCATTTGATGCATTAGCTCCCTATAGCACTGTGACCTAGTAGAATTATTCAAGCTCTGGAAATAAATTTATCCCCTGCCTCTCTGCTTGAGGTCTAATCTAAAGGTATGTGCCTAAAAATAATTTAGGCTTAACTTGCACTATTCTTATTGCTACAAATTTTAGATGCTTTTGAATGCCCGTGAGATATATCTTGTTTTAAATAGCATGCTGTACCTATCAGAAATTTAAACACACCCTGCTAACAACCTTTGACTGCCTGCATATCTTGATCATTCCTCAAATCAGGAAACTGTTCATTTGTTACAGGACTGATTTTATTTTCTTGGAGTTGAGGATTGCCTCATTCCTGAAAATCACCAAGGGATCTTCTTTTAAAACTGCTGTAGCACATATATTTTCCAGGTAACTGAAACAATTCTAGGGGACAAAAATAATAATACAAGAACCTACTGTTCTTCCAGAATATTCAAGTAGGGTTGTTTTTCTGAACTGAATTTTTAACTCATTTTTATTCTCTAGGTAATAGCATGGTGGATTCTTTTCACGCTCATGTCTTTGTAAAGCATGTTGATTAGCCTACAAAAGGAAGTTTTTCCAATCAGCAAAAATCGAGTAGTACAGCAGTTTCAGGCTTGTTCTTGTGACATCCTAACTCAGGGCTGTCAAACTTGCAGCCCACAGGCCAGATGTGTCAATTGCTTGCACTGCCGCCATCCAGTTTAGCAAAAGGCGGGGGGGGGGGAGTCCTGATACGTCACGTAACAACACCATGACAACGCGAATTTGACACCCCTGTCCTAACTTTTCAGGCACCGAACTGTTATTTTAGAGGTAGAATTTGTCATCATTCTTGCAAATCCCCAATATGAAATAAAATTAAATACACTCTAATTTCTTATTTGCCCTAATCTGTTGTGCAGCAAATAAGTGTGTGGTATAGAATTAGAAGCCTGTATGTTTTTTAGAAACTGCAGCAATCATGTGATCCCCCCCCCTGCACCCCCAGATAGATGCAGTGGGATTTTTGCCGATTGTAATTGGCACTGCAAGAATTGAATTGTCCTTGGTACTCTCTGAGCTTGGGCATTTACAATAATCAGATGCCAACAACAGGTGGCTATTAGACCAAGATCGGAAAAACTGAGTTCGTGGAAATCCCTAGGTGTTGAGGATCATTTAGCAAGTTAGGATGCCAGCATCCTTGCACTCAGAGATTGCAAGAATTTTAATCCAAAGATAAAAAGATAAGGACACAACAAGAAGCCTACATGCTATTTTGATTTCAGGTGCAGTCCGGCCAATTGTTCTCCAAGCATACTGTAGGAGGCCACTCTGATAATATCTTCTAGCACTTGGAACAATCAGGAAGGCAATGCTTAGAGATAAATCAGTGTAAATGCATGCAATATTATTTTTCTTTTCTTTGTATCCAAAACTGCAGGTACCTTAAGTTTAAACTAAATCTGATTCACAAATCTCTCTCTGCCTCTAAACCTATAAAGAAATAGTAATACAAATCACCTCTTACTGGAGATACACTTTTTAAATCTTCGCACAGTCACTTCTGCCCTTGTGACCTCCCGTCTGGATTATGCCAACGCTCTCTACATGGGGCTCCCCTTGAAGAGCGTCC
>JAEANM010008455.1:2684-17000 GCA_017656035.1 Myanophis thanlyinensis | reverse complement strand
CTACTTACAAAATTTTCAAGTTACAAAACGGCTTCCGGAACGAATTAATTTTGTAAGTAGAGGTACCACTGTATTTTGAAATTCCCTGCAGCAAAGTCTGAACAAAGGCAGAGTGATAGGATTAGCGCACACTCAAGATCCAAACCAGGACAAAGCCATTAAGCCATAATAGGAATTGCCTAACACCCTTTTAGAACACAAGGCTCTTAATTGCATCATCTCAGAGGTCCAAACTTCAACCAAACCTGGGAGCTCAAACAACCTATAACCCCTACATAACCCCTTCAACAGCCAATAGAATACATGTTCTTGCACAGGAACAGGAAGCTCTAGTGCAAAGCCCAAGAGAAGGTATAAAAACCCCTCACTCTCAACTCCATGGGATCAGCTGCACCAGAACCATGTGCTTGGTGGTTCTGTTCATCATAAAAGCATTAAACATTAAAATATTTCCATGGAACTTGGAACTGAACCAGATGGATATTTCTTCCTACAGAGATCCTAACAAAAATGGGTTCCCTCCCCAGCAGCTACTTGTATCAAGACAAAAGGTTCAACAGAAACTTTTCTTTGGTTTGACTAACTTTCATCGAGGAAGGTTTTTTTAGCAGCTATGATGAAGGGGAGGGTTAAACATCCCTTCCTTATACCTTTTGATTGCAATGTTTGTTAGATTCTAGGTAATAACAGCTACTGCTCATGATCATTGAATGTCCTGTCTAGCTATGTCCATTTGGGGAGAGAATATGTTGTAGTATTTTTAATTTTGCAAAAATCATATAGAAGTAATCCTGGCCCTGATGTCGTTGCTAAAGCTGTTACTTCCTATCTGCAAATGTTCACTCATCCTAAAGAGGTGTGGTGGCTCAGTGGCTCAATGATGCTGGAGATGGCATCTGCTCATCTAGCGCTCTCTATTGGGCGAGCTCCTGACACTTGCCTCAACTTCTGCCCACCTAGCAACTGCGAAAGCATGTTCTGTGAGAGTAGTTAAATAGGCACCACTTTGGTGGGGAGATGAACTGGTACTTCGTGCAGGTGGTCAGATTCCTGCAGGCTCGGAATCTTCCGATTGTGACACCCATTTGCAAGGCAGCTCTGGTGGAGAGAAGGGGATGCTACAAAGAAGAGCTGCTTGTCTTTCTCTCTGGTGCATAGCCAGTTTGCTCTCCTATGCTGCACCTTGGGAAACCTGCAAACATGTACCAGAAGAGAGCTAGTTAATTGCTAGCTAAACTACTATTCTGCATTAGCATTGTAGTCTTCTGCCTATTGAAACAACACCACATACTAATAATACTCTTCCTCAAGTATTCAACTCTTTGTTGAGTCCTTTGTTGGGTCCTTGGTGCTTCCTGAACTTGGATGTTTGCTTGCAGATGTTGCATCACCAGGCTAAGGCAATATCTTCAGTGACTAGATAACAAAATAGCATTGAAGATGTTGTCTAGTCTGGTAATGAAACATCTGCAAATAAATAATCAAGCCACCAAGGACTCAACCCTGAGCTATATATATTCTCTGCTATTGATCCAACTTTGGTTATTGTAGTCCTACTTAAGCCTTTGTGCAAATGCAGTGAATGGTGAACCAGAAATTGCTTCTTGAGCTGCTACTTACAGTACAGCTGCTTGGGGCATTTTGGGGAAAGTCTGCCTGGTTCCTGCCTGCCAAGAAACTGCCTCTTCATGCATGGTGGTGGTGGGGTATTCTTTAACTAAAGGGGCATTGCTGTTCCCCCTTAATCCTTTCTGGATTACTTCAAGTAATAAGATACTTCTGATAAATGTTGTGAAACTGCCAGATAGTTGATTATATAGCAAGCATGTTAATCTTACGTTACAAATGTTTTAACAGATTAAGAATTCATTTTGAGCCCAATAAAAAATGCTACTAAATAGCTTGAAAGCAAGTTAGCTAAAATATATTTTTCCCCACTGTGCTTGCTAAACTATTGATAGGCCCATCTCTCATTCTGCCAGTTTTTGAAGTGCGGTGGGAACAAAAAGTTATTTTTAACAGCAGCATTGAGATGTAAAAATCTTATCCTTCAGAGTTTTGTTTGATTCTTTTTCTTGATACTTTCCTTACCAAAATCATTTATAATTAAGTAGCTCGTTCATCTAAAATTAATCTGCTAACTCTAGTGGTCGTAAATTTTGTTTCAGGTGTGTCTTTTATGTGGGTTTTTGTGTGGGTTTGGATACTGTGGTTTTTATAGGTACGGGTTTTTATTTTATTTTATTTTCATTCTATTTTTCATTCTATTTTTAACAGACTGAAAGCATGCATAGCATTAGCAGAAACCCCACTCACAAAAGCTGGAATGGCTAAAAGTGTAAAATTCTAGAAAATTGTAGAAAACAGTAAACTTGTTTAAAATGGTCAGCTATGTAAACATTCTGAAGCAATCCAACTGCAGACCTGCTCTTTCATGGGGAATAACTCCATCTGTATCAATATGATACCATTTTAAATTTAAATCCTAAATATTTCTGGATAAATAGAAATTTTGTCCTACTTGGATTAAGCTTAAATTTATTTCTTTACATGGAAGTGGGAAAGAAATTCTAAATTCTTTAGAATACCCATAGACTTGAGCTCTTCTCCTTCCTCATGGTAGGAGTGGAACTGCCCCATAATTGTGGGTTTGTTTTAATTGATTCTTAAACTGATTTTAAACGTTGTTCTAAATTATCAGCCTTTATTTAATCATTTTAACTGACTTTTAATTGTATTTGTATTTTGTATTCTGTTTTTATCGGCTGTTCACCACCCCGAGTCCCTAGGGAGAGGGGGCGGTATATAAATTTGATTAAATAAATAAATACTGCAAAATTGTGCCTCTGGCTCTTAAACGATCCACTAGAATACCATGATCAGTGGACCTAAAAGCTGTGAAAGTTGAATAGATCTAGTAGTAGGAAAAAACTCCCATTCTCCAGGTGACATTGTAGGACATCTACCAGAATGAACAATGCTGATTTCATCTCATGCTTGAGCCTGAATCCAGTTAGAAAAGAATTCAGGTTATTTGTTTCATTTAAGATAATGTATAGCTCAGCCACCACTAAAAATGTTTCTACAAACTTCCATAAGAAGAAAAAGTTGGTTGGTAGTTATTATGCAAGGCAATCCATTTTTTTTGTTTGTTTCTGCAAGCTCAATACAGAATCCCAGATAGCTTTGGAAGATGCACATAAAGACAAGACATGTACATATTATTTGTACTCAGCTGAGTAAGATCAAAATCAGATTTATACGGGGAATTTGATAAAACAATACAAGTTTTTCTTATGCATATTTTTGTCTCCATTTCTGCCCTCACATTTTTCTGTTTTTTTCAGGCTGTGCATCTAGCTCAGGCAAGTTTCGAGATTGAAGCTTTTGGTTCTATGTTTATTCTTGACCTTTCCCTGAACAAGTAAGTGTATATCTACGGTTCTCACTTATTTAGTTCAGTATAGCAGATCTTTTAATTAAAATAAATAATTTAATGAAATAAAAGTTCATAAAGTATACTAATTTCCTGGAAAGTGTTGCCTAACTGTAAAGATAAAATCAGGATCCCCATCTCCTTGTTAACAAGGCTGTTAGCAGGGGTGGTCTCCTAGGCAAACAACACAGGTTGCATCCCAATTGGGTGGTAAGTCACCGTTATAAATGGTAGTCAGAGGTGACCCAAAACATTACATAATCTTACTGGAACCTTACTGGAATTGTAGCTAAAATGCATACCAAGATTTTTTGAGCAAAATAAAACACTGGGTAATGTAATAAAAAAGAAATCTCTTAATGAAGGAACAAACTGGATAGCGCTCCACAATAGATAATTGTTTTATTTTATATCACCTTACAACAAAACAACTGATTAATGGCAAGAAAGTGTTTACCACTTTTATAGATCTCAGTGTGGGTTTTGGCTCTATGAACAGAAACGTTTTGTGGAAAAAATTGGCCAAAGTAAATATGGAAGATTCTTACTCTTGGATATTCTTGATTAAGGCCCTTTACTCAAAAATCAGTTTGAAATATCTACTGGTGTTAGAGGCTCTCTAAGAGTATACCTTAGAGAGGTACATAAGGATGTTAGATATGATTGTTTTCTACCCTCAATGTTTTTTAGCCTCTGTGTCAATGATGTTCCAGGATGCCTATATACTTCAGACACTTATATGCCAAAGATCCTGCCTCACTCTGAAATAGGCCTGCTGTGAAAGCTAAATGCCTATTGTTTTCTTAATTCTTTAAACATCAATAAAATCAAATAAAATGTGATGATATTTATCAAACAAAGTGTGAAATTTAACTTGCAAATCAATGGGAAGCCTATAGATCAAGTGAATTTTTTTACTTGTTTAGGAATAGTTTTTACCAACGCAGGATTGGGGGTAAATCATTTTAAAAGAAGCTTGGCAAGGGCCAGAGAAAATACTAAAAGATTATATAAATTATTTCATTACAATTAGCCAGGTACCTTGACCCCATACTTAAAGTGTTCAGGGCAAATGTAGCCCCAGTGTTGACTTATTGTGCTCAGTGAAATGACCTTACCAAAACTTCCTCAGTTGAACAAGTTCAGACCCATTTTTAAGGAAGCATATTTGGAACTGATTAAAAAAAACATCAATCCCAGTGGTCAGAACAGAAGCAGGTGTCCATTCCATACACAGCCTATCAATAAATAAAGTGTTCACATATTGGCAGAGGATCCATTCAATTGACCCTGATAGATTACCCAAAATATGCTTAGCAAAACAGTTAACCATGGCTCAACCCAATTCCTGGGTAAGCCAACTTATCAAAGTTATTTTTAACCCAGTATTTACTCTTAACTAACTCTTAAGCAAGGAAAATGTTTAAATTTCTCAATTCTCAATGTCCAAAGTGACATGGAGTTATTGGCAAGAAATAAATATTGTTGCTAAACTATTTTTTCAATTTGAAAAATACCTGTCAGTGAATTTGATGCAGTTCTTAAGAAGGGCTATTCTAGAGAACAAGATCTGAGTTGTTGGGTTCCATGGCCTAATTAGATATGTCCACCACCTGTCATATCATGACTTGAAAATATTGCTCATATTTTGTTTGACTGTCAACTATATGCCCCACTTAGACTAAGATAATTAACATCCCTGCTTGAAAGAACAGCCTACTGGGATCTGAGCTGCAGATTGTCCTATTTCCTCCTGGGCTCTAATGTATACATTGTGGGCAGAACTGCTAAATTTATAGTTAAGGCAGTTGAGAACCTGTTACATCAAACAGATTGGGGTGTCCTGTAAAGATGATGTATTTATCTGGAGGCTGAATCTTTGCATTTGCCACATATGTATTTTATTGTTTCTGTTTATCGTATTGTCTTTTATCTGTTTACTACTAATCAATAAACTACTGCTGTAGCCATACTCCCTTGCTGCTGCAATGCTGCAATTGGTGGGGAAGGACAGCAAAGTCAATCACTCTGCATTTTCTTCTGATAGGAACTTGTCTCATAGGGTTCATTGGGAAATTTGCATCTGAGGATTTTGCATCTGAGGATGACTTTCCTTCTACGTAAATTGGAATGCTGAATGCAGCTTAAGCCAAATTTGATTTGCTTCAGTTATCTAGTCTAATTTCCAAGCCCTGAGTTGGAAATGTTACCTCCAAGAAAGGATGAACTTCAGATTAATACCCTTGAAAACTCCACAGGGATCTCCTAATATTTAATACAACTCACCTACACCTTGCACTGGAACTGTGGCTCTCACAGGGGAGTCCAGTTGTATCACTTGATGTTATCCATTTAGTTGCTTAGTATCTGATTATCTGCATACAGGCTTATGCTCATTAGGCAATTTTAACTCTTTCAAAAACATGGGAAATACATTTTAAGAAGTTATATAGCAGGCTGATGCTACCAGCCATTTACCAGCTAAAATTTATAAAGAGGGAAGAGGGCTTTGTATTAACAGCTGTGTTCATGGCTATTATCCAGTTTGGATAAATTCGTAAAGACTGAAATGTTGCAATCATAGTACCTCTGCATAAGAATTGCACTGAAGGGTATCCTTAAAATTATAGATCAATAAGCTCGTTCAGCACCATGGTAAGGTTTATGCCAGGAACTTGCAATAGAAGTTTTGTGAGCAGTTGGAGTAGGAAATGTTCTGGATGGAAGAGCAAACTGATTTCAAAGAAAGCTGATCAGCTATCATGTATACTCTTGCAAAATCTGACAGAGAAATGTTCCGTCTGTAGCCTCGTTTTATGCAGCGTTTATTGATTTATGCTTTGACTCCAATGTGCATGATGTTCTTTGGAAGAAATTGAAAACTTCCTCTACAGATAGAACTTTTATATTGCTAGCCTTCCAAATTGACAGGAAGGTGCATTTCTACCTTTCTTAATGCTGATGATGCTGTGATCATCTGGAATATTTTAGGACAGAGTTCCTAGCACTTGCTCAAGCAGAGCAAGAGCACTACACTGATTTATTCTAAAACCAAAATTGAGGTGTTTGCCAGAAGACCAAAGAACTATTCCTATACAGTAGTAAGGTTCATTTTAATAAGCATGAGATGTCATGCCTCAAGCAAATGAAGGGCACATGGCAGCTCTGTTGCTCTGAGTGCACAAAAGAGTTCAGCTTAGAGATGATTCTAGCAACCCTTAGGCAATTTCAAGCTGAAGCTTTATCCCAGATCACTTATGGACTTACGGACAATTTTCTAGCTTTGCTTCCATGGAATGAGTAATTCTCCAGGGTGTCATTTTAGGTGCCTTGTTGTGTTTCTAATGAATCTCTATGCCTTGAATCAGGTGTGATGAAGGTAGCAATATCTAATGGCATGGTACTGCATTTCTCTTTATATTATTTCCTTATCTTTTATTATCCTTTGGTCTTTGGCAATAATAAAATTGAAGTTCAAGTTGAATTGGGACAATTATGCAAATGTTTAAAAGTATGCTATTTTAAGCTATTTGTTACTTCTAAAATTATTGCTTTGTTATGCAAACCACCATTAAAGAGGCCACTGGTTGCCAGCCTATGTATTGAATTATGGGCTTTAATGTTTTTTGAATTTTCTTGAACAGTGCAAAAAAGAAATATACAATATAAATGCTATTTATGTATAAAACTACATAACATTGGTTTCAGGTCCATTTTTTGTGATGCCTCTGAGGAAGTCATAAAAACAAATTTTCTAGGCAATGTTTTTGGGAGTGTTTTTCCTTTCTTGTCTTTCTAAGTCTGAGAGAGATGGGCTGGTTCAAAACTAGCTGGCTTTGTGCCTAAAGCGGGACTAGAACTTACAGTTTCCATTATCTAACCATTGAAACATAAATAATATTTAAATCAAGATTTGCAGTTATAATATCTCCTCAGAACAATTACTTTTTGTTATTCTTTATTCATAATGAATAAAGTCAGCTTTATATAGCAGATTATACTGATACATTTTCCTTTGCTTCTTTCTAGTGACTTATTATCTGCTGATTATGTGGAAATTCATTACGAAGATGACAAACCACAATATTCAAAGGTAGGATAGTAATTTTTCTTGTGTTTGATAATATTAGCGTATCATATTGTTTTTTTGTTAAATTTTTCAAAGTGTGAAATGTGCATTTTGTCTACTAATGTCTATGGCATTTGATATACTGTCTCTTTGCTATGATAGGATAGTAGGACAAATTTAATAAGTTTTAATAAGATTAGGCTTTGAAATCACAGCCTGCTTTGTTTAAAACTATATTACTTCTTGTTCAGAAGTTGTGTCCGTTTCTTCATGACCCCATGGACCATAGCATGTCAGCTTCCCCAGTCCTGCACTATCTCCCCTTCTTCTTGAATGGAACAGTCAAAGAATCAATGCAAAAGGAATATATCAGGAGGGTTCGCAAAATATTAAAATCAAAACTGAATGCTAGAAACATAATTAAAGCTATTAACACATGGGCAGTTCCAGTGATATGTTACCCAGCTGGAATCATCAAATGGACTTTGTCTGAACTGGAAAATTTGGACCGGAAAATGCACAAACTTTTGAATATGTACCACACTTTACATCCATGAAGTGACATTGACAGGTTGTACCTGCCAAGAAGAATAGGGGGAAGAGGACTATTGGAAATCCATCAAACTGTAGAAGAAAAATGAAGTTTGAATGACTGTGAATCCAAGTACAGAAAAATTGCTGTAGGCTGTGAAAATGGAGAACATTATAAAAACAACAGAAATAAAGGCAGAATATAAGGAAGAACAGTTGGATGACAGATTAAATGGATGGAAATCCAAAGCTTTGCATGGACAGCACTTGCAAATCATCGAAGGAAATGTGATAACAACTTGACATGGTTGTAGCTTAAGATGGGAACCATCAAGAAAGAAATGGAGGTTTAATACTGGCTGCTCAAGAACAAGCACTACAAACTAATGCCATGAAAGCGAAGACATAAAAATCCACTGACAATGTCGACTTTGCAATGACAAAGTTGAAACTGTTTCACGTGTAATTGTTCTGACCCAGCTTTAGCAGATACAAGAAACAGACTTCTTGTCACGAAAATCCTCTCTTTATTTTCCTCTTGTGAATCAAGTACATTCACTCACCGAAAAGTCCAGGCATTAGTCCTTCAAGGAGTTAACTGCAGTACTGACCTTATCGATTTCTGGCAACAATTGCAAGATCGTGAGCTCCCAGATGAAAGGCTGCAAATTAAGTTCTGGCAAGCAGTATTTGTGGCACTAAACACAATGAGTGAATTCTTCAGAAATACGAAGTGTTGTCTCCTACGATAACCACTCCCTTTTCTTCTATTTATTCCCCAGCCAGGGAGGGGCCATTCAGCGTCCACTTATGCTTTTCTTCCCAAATCGATCCCTTGTCCTCCGTTGCTCACCTCTTCTAAATGCTCTGTGCATACACACATCTGGAACAGGCCCCAGCTGTTCCTCTTCCTCACTCATATCAGCCTCCAATGGCAGCTGCCTCTCTGGTGGCTGGGAAATGTCAGATGGCTCTGGCTCTTTCTCTGCATCTGACGCAGAGCATCCATCAGAGCCTTCCCCAGACTCCAGCATTGGCCCAAGTTCCTCCCCAACCTCCTCCTTGTCTGAGTCTGCCACCAGTTCTGCTTCAGCTGGCGGGCCACAACATTAATATGTGAGTGCAGCAAAATTGTGCAAACTAATTACAAAGCTAGACACAACCAAATTGCTAAATTAATCCACTGGTCATTAAGTAAAAAATACAACTTACCTGTATCCAAAAAGTCATGGGAACATAAAATGGAAAAAGTTGTCAAAAATGAGAATGTGAAGATTTTGTGGGACTTTCGAATACAGATGGATCATTATTTGGAACACAACACACCATGTATAACAGTTGTCGAAAACCGAAGCATGCATTTTATTGGTATTGCTGTACCAGGAGATGCCAGAGTCGAAGAAAAAGAACTAGAAAAAATAATGAAATATTGCGACCTGGCCATCGAAACTACCCGATTATGGATGAAACATGTGACAGTGATACCCATTGTCATTGGGGCACTTGCCACCATGTCCAAGAATTGTACACAGTACATCAAGAAATTGCAGCTTCCTGCAATAACACCAGCAGAGCTGCAAAAAACTGCACTACTTAGAACAACATATATTTTGAGAAGATACTTGGTTGATACCTAGGATGCTGGCAGCAACCCATATCAACCATCAGTGCCAGTCAATAATATTTATGATACATTTTTAAATGTTCAGTTGACTGAGTTTCATGTTTAATGAATAAAGTGCAATAATAATAAGTGTCCAGAGTATTTGAGTTTCAGCTTCAATAACTGTCCTTCCAAAGAACAATCAGAGTTGATTTCCTTTAGGATTGACTGATCTGATCTCCTTTCACTCCAACTCTTCATCCACCTTGGCATTTCATATGAAATATATTGCTTAACTATTGTTTAATGTTACATATGCGTGCGTGCGTGCGCGCGCGCGCACACACATGCTGCATCCCATGCAAAAACTATGGTGTGAAATATCTGGGCCAAACAGGCAAACGTCTCGCCACCAGATTACACGAAAACAAGTAGGCGGTGAACCGGAAGGACAAACTTTCACTAGTCTATAATCACGTCCAATAAGAGTCTATAAACTTTTGGATTCCAGAAGGTGATGATATTAGGCTGTTCTGATGATAAAACAGCTAAGGAAGTGCTTGAAAGTTGAGCATCCCTAGAAACGCTGCATCAACTTAAATCCAATTTACACCACACTACGCACCAGATTGTAAGAAAGGACTTGCATACAAACAAAACATGAGATGGATAGCATCGAGTCTGCACAAAGGCAAGCCATTGAACAACCAATCATGACGTGCAAAAGACAGCTAGATAGGCAGCCAACATACGATACTAGGCAAGCAGCAAGAAAACGCCAACTGACAAATAACAAACTTTATTCATTCGCTCTGGTGAGTCCCCAAAATGTTAACTATAATAAATCATGGTCCGTGACAGCGTTTTATCTCCTTTTTTACACACACACAAACGCACGCACGCACACACACACAAAGGTATTTTAAAAAACTAATTGTTTTTTTAAACAGAAAAACAGAAACTATCCAAAGGATTTCATATGGAAAACAGACAAAATGCTGAATATTATTAGTCCCATTCTGTTGCTTTAAATTCAGCTTCGGTTTCAGCATTTCCAAACAGCTTATTATTCTGACAAGTAATGTAAATGTTATCAACTATAAACAATGTCTTGGACACATGCAAATTGTTAAATAAAAATAATTGGGGGGTTGGGTTCAAAAAGCTATATTATTATAGCTTTCTCATTAGATATTAAACCAGAATACTTAAAATTAAATTTTATTGTGTTGTAGTAAAAGAGTGCCTATATTATATTCACTTGATATATACATTTATGGAATTTTTTGAAAGGTTTATGTTCAAAACCATTGCAGTTTTCTCATAATAGTCAACTATGTACAAATATTCATGACTAGTGAAAAATAAAGTTGCTTACCTATCTTGTTGCATTATTTCCAGTTTTCTTTTTGATTTGCATTTGAGTAGAAGTGGAACTGTCTACTCTTTGGCTTCAGCCTCCATAGAAAAACTATGTCTGTACAGGACATGTCATTATTATCTGATACCACAGATATTCATTCAAGAGAATTCTACATTGAAGAAACCAGAATGTTAGCTTTTATCTGTGCTGGTGGAAGATAGGGTAGAGAAAATAGTTTTGAATTTCGCTTCATGTAAAATGTTAATTGGTTGCGCTAAACATTAATTGATGTATAGTTTCAAATATGGATAGTGGCTTATTTGGGAATGTAATATCTGGATTGGCTGTCAAAAAAATTCCAGAATAGAAATACTGTTAAAGGTTTTTATTGACAACTAGGAAACTCCTATATTATCAACAGTATTTGAGAACAATTAGGGGCTAAAATTCCAGTAGAAATAATAAATGGGACTGCTTTTTTACATGTAGCAGTAACTTGACCTAGATCTCTCTAAACATTTTTCAGAATTAGTCATTTGTAAATAGCAAGGGAAGCCTTGAGATTATATACCACTTTGCTGATGTAATTACTAATGTTCTCAGGAGAAATAGTAGATTCATTATCCAGGAGATTAAATGTAGGACACTTCTTCCATGTTTAGAAAATGGATTTTAATTTTGTTTTATGCAGTAAAAAGAGCTGCTACTTTGTATTTTTTATGAATATATGCTATGTGATGTCTTGAAACTGAGGTAAAAAGCCTTAGACTTTTTAAAAAATAAACAATAAAAGTTAATAAGTGAAATCCCTCCTTTACAGTCCCTGTAAGGACCATTTTGGAATACCCAAGTTAAGAGTGTGCAATGTGCAGATTACACTCAGGATCATGTGATCTTTCTTTTATTTAAATATTTTGTGTTTAATTCTGATCAAATGCACAAACCAAAGTGCAGAGCAATAAGGGATTTGTGAGTTAATTATTTCTCATTGGTTTTCTTGAAATCCAGTCAGTTCTTTCTTATTTTCACATGTTATTTAAAAAAAACCATAAATTGATAATTGCACTTATGCCTGCTTTTTAAAAAAAAATCAAGCGTTCAAATTTAGATTTGGTTATAATAACCTTAGGTGAAATTAAATAATTTGGTCTATTAAAATTTTCACTAATGACTACAAATTGGAAACAGTCTTGCCCTATGTGATGCCCATTGGCACTGATATACTTGCAGAAAGAAGTTAACATGCTTCATATCTGAGCACTAGCCTCATATTTATTTTAAGAATATTGTTGGGTCATAGATTGGCTATAAAAACAATGATTTGTAATGCAGCACTTTGATGGTGCATCCATTTGCTCAGAAAAGAAGGTGTACCACAGGAACAGGCGGTTGCCAAGGTAGTTCTCTTTGTGTCTAGTCATAGTAAACTGTCCAGAGTTACCTGGAGCTGGATGGCAATAAATAATAAGACCTGACAATGGCTGAGAACCGGCAGTTTGAAGAAAGAGACAGAGGGACTACTTCTGGGTGCATAAGACCAAGCCTTAAGAACAAATATATGCAAAGCCAGGATTGGAAAAACCTCAATAGACAACAAGTGCTACTTGTCCACTGAAGAAGCACTACTGGTTAATTGCTGCAAGAAGATTGCACAGACTGACAACAAGCAGTGGCATGACAAAGTAGCATCAATGGGGCACTGGAATACCTGCAAAAAATACCATTTGAATATCTTTGCAAGCAAGACCTTGTGGGATCACAAAATAGACAAAGTAACATAAAACAAAAAAGTTAAAAGTTCTCTTGGACTTTAGAACTGAAACAAAGAAGCATCTGCCACATAACACAGAGACTTTACAATTGTGACTAAGAACCCCCAAAAAGTCTGAATCATGTTGCAGTAACTGGACAGAGTAGAATACAAAATACGAAGACCTGCAAATTGCAGTAGAACAATCATGGAAAAAGAAAGCAAAGCGCACCAATAGTAATAGGCACCTTGGATGCAACCCCAAAACATATAGGAACACTACTTGAACAGCATCAGCATTGACAAAATTACCATGTCAATTCCAAAAGGCAGCGTCATTTGATGAAACATGGGGAACAGGTTATATCCTGCAACAATACCAGATTCTTGGAAAGTATTTGATAAGTAGACAAAAATGCCAAAACCAATATAAACATCTGGATGACTTTATGACCAACAGTATTACAATATTACAATGTTGTAATAGGGTCATAATTATATTGTTCATTAAAATGGTAGATAACTGGGGAATTATTTAGGAGCAATTAAAATCATTTTAAGAACAAATCTTAAATTTATCTTAACAATTTGCCATTATAATTCTGTATCTGGTTGATAATAGGTCTGCCCATGTCCAGTTGGATAGACTTACAGTAGCTCTTCTTAGCACTTTCTTGAAAATTACACTTTTAATTTATTAGTAAACAAAAAAAACATGCAAACTTTTCACTTATGTTTTATTGTCATATACAGGCTTAAACTGTGAATCCATTATTCTAATATGCATTGGTCCACTTAAAAAATAATTATAAAATCAGAATACTTTTGTTCATTTTCAGGGAGGGGAACACTGCTATTATCATGGAAGCATCAGAGGCATCCCAAAATCCAAAGCTGCTATTTCTACCTGTAATGGACTTCAGTAAGTATAATTACTACTAAATATCTCAGTATATTGCTACTCTGTATCCTTCATATTAGGCAGTTTTCCACAGTCTGTGTTTTGGACAGTATCCCAGCAACTAAAAATATGTCTTTTTTCATCCCTTCTTGCCCATAATGGACACCTGCCCCATTGGCAGAAAACCTTCTTCCCCCATTAATCATCATTTTTCTTCTAACTGCAAGTGACCAGTGACCCAGTGTAATTGGAGAACAGCTAATATTTGCTAATATGCAAATTTTAGGGAACTTAAGGTAGGGAGAAACTATTGTTGATATAATTAAAGCATTAAGAGAAAAGGAAGATATTAGAGTGAAAGAAGTGATAAATGGAGAAGATGTTTGAGACTTCTGGAAAAGCTTGCAGAGAGAGATTGTTGAATGAGACTATGACCAACCCAGCTCTAATAAATATGCTTAGTTAGATTTTGGGTGGCTATCGGGCAGCTGTAATAGTGAATTATTACTATCAATTTTCTCAGCTATGTAGATAATCAGACAGAAATTAAAACATATAGAATGCTCAATCTAGTGTTTTCCTCGTAATAATGAGGTCTGGGAGATATTTACAGAATATTGGCAGGGGTCTGTCTATCATCTCTCTCCCCCCCCCCGTCTCTCT
>JAEANM010008454.1:0-17001 GCA_017656035.1 Myanophis thanlyinensis | reverse complement strand
TAAATAAATAAAATAAATATTGAATTCATGTATGACTATATCCACTAGGCATTTGTGGAGATAAGATACATACAGTATAAGCAATATGGAGAAAAAAGCCATTTTCAGCTTCCAAGCCTGCCATGAACAGATGAACTGTAAAGGTTGCTAGGTGGAGATAAATCTTCCTTAATCCTACTTTGGGAACTTTAGGTCTTCCTTGAAAATTGTATTATCTAAGTGTACAGGGCTAAAAACATACTATGTCTTTCATATTCAAAACACGATTATGCTTCTATGTTAAAGCAGTCCCACGTCTTCTTTCAAGATAACATTATTTTAGAAAGCTTTGAACCTTCATGGGATTGTTTCTGGGGTAGGGAAGAGATGTATCTTTTGTTTGCCTATAGAAATGATGCCCTGGCATTTTGCATTAGCACAAACTGGTGCTAATATTCTGAGACTGAACCTCCTTCGTCAGGATTCAAAATGTGAGCCCAATCAACAAGAAAACAATAAGATATGACAAAGGAGTGTGAGACTGTAACATGATGCACCTCAAGGGACACCTGCATGGAAAGGAAGGGGGGAATTACATGCATTTGATAGCCTAAGGTAAGAATTTTTTTTATATCGCCCTATAATGTAATAAAATATGATAATAAAAAGGCAGAGGGACTGAAACAAAACATGTCGGTTTTTCAATGTGAAACAAATCTATAGGTGGTGCCTAGGATGGCGTAATTTTCAACCTTGTAGAATACAAAGAATAGCTAAAATATATAAAAATTGTTTCATAGCAGTAATTCTAATTTTGAACAAGATTTTTTTAATTGCATATAGGTAAACCATTACTAGATTTACTGTTTGGATAATAGGAGATCCAGCATATTTATCAGTATCACTCACTGCCCAAATGATGCAGTTGTTTCTTTTTTTTTAACTCTCATTGTGATGTATTAAACTGGATAAGAATTAATTACTAGTGGCAAATTACCATGCTGGGTGGGAACTCTGGAAGTTGCCACAATCTGGATGTAAGCAAGTTGTGGAAAGCTAAACTAAATGAGTGCCACTTTCAAGAAAAATAAAATTAAATGAAGAACATTATTTCAATTAAATATGATCCAAGCTAATCCTAGAAAAAGTTGAGGATTTTTAACATTCATTTATTTTTATGCAACAGTTTCTGCTCAAGTAGCACTCAACTATGTATGTATCAGATTGACTCATTTTCATTTTTTCTAACTGTAGCCTTTAGCATACTTTTGTCCTCCCTTATGATCACATTATGATGCTAATTCTAAAGCCAGCAACTGTTTAGGCTTTCTGAAGTCAATTATCAATAATATAATATATACATGGATTACATCCAAAACAAAGGAACATTCTCTTAGAACAGGGGTGGGCAGTTAAGGCTCCTTCATGACTCGTGGACTTCAACTCCCAGAATTCCTGAGCCAGCCATGATATTTGTATTGTATTTGTTTTCTGTGGATCTGATGGTTGCTGCTTCTGCTATTGTAATAAAAATAACAAGTTAGGATTCAAACATTATGGTAAAATCATTATATATTTCTGAAAAAGAAAGTAGAAAAGAAGCTAGAAATTGTTACTTCAAAATACAAATGCATTGCAGTATGTAAAGCCTATACAGAACAATATGATTTTATATTTTTAGCCACAAATAGGTTTATGGTTCTTTTGTTTTTGTTTTTTAAATTGGATGAAAATCTAATATTAAAGTATCTAAGTTATTAAGTTCATTTTTCTGCATCTGAAAGTAGCTAGGATCTAATTTCTCAAAAACGTCTATCAGCCAGAACAAATGACACTGTGGCGAAGTTGTCTTCAATCTTAAAATGATGGAAGATCATTTCTTGAAAAACGATCTTCGTTAATTACAAATCATACAAAATAATAATTTAATTATATTCCCATGAATTATGGATTCAAAGAATATTAAAGACCGGTAGTGGTTATAATCTCTTTCACCAAGCAGAGATAAGACCTTGTTTATTAACTGATCCTTGTTTTATTTAAAACAAGTCAGAGATGTCTTTTAGGTCAATCAGGCAAGATAACAAGCTCTATCAAGCTTGGCAAAAACAATCCAATTAGCATCAAATGAAATTTATGAAGGAAGAGGACAGAAGGATATAGAAACAAACACATGTTATATATGCCACACTGTGATGAATACAGCATTTTCATTTAACTCCTGATAACCTACTAAGATAACCTACTAAGCAAAATGACCAACATTTTATTATGTATTTATTTAAGCCACCCATCTTTAATTTACAATTAAAACATAAACAGTATCCCCAAAATAAAAATAAAAGCCATACAAGCAATCCAAACATGAAAAACAATTAAACAGTTATTACAATATAATCATTGAGAAAGCATAATAATTCAAAAGGGGTACATCCATTTTATGGGCTCCATACCACAGTATCATCCCCAGACCAGATCAGTAATAGTATTCAGCCAGGACGCACCAGTTCTACTGAACTGGTAGTGGCAACTAAATTTGGCCTGCCCACCCACCCCTGCTCTTTTCTGTCCTATATCCCCCCCTTTTTTTTCTGTTTTACTCATCTGAATCGTGCAGAACATCTGTTTTGCACACTTCCACAACCTTCCTAATCACCCAGACTGCCTCTGGAATGGAAAAAAACTTGCCTTTTAGAAGCCATGTGTGCACAAAACCATAGTAACGCTGGTTGAATTTTACCACTGGACCAGATGGCAAAGAAACGTCCTTTCAATAACTTAGGTGAGGGCCAGCCTAACCTTGGAGCAATGATGTTCCATAGGGCAGGTGCAGCAACAGAAATATAGAGGAGATTCTTTAAATACAATTGCTGCATGACAATAAGTTTTGAAGTAAGTGAGGCCATCCAGAACATAAATCGCCTTCCTTCCTATGGCTTCTATACTGTAGAAGCTGATTTAGGGGGTTGTGGCATTCAAAGATGAGGAAGCAAGGTACTGTATACTTCCTGGGTCTCATCAGAAATCATTGCTTTCTAGAAAAGATTCAGAACATTCCAAATCTGTTGAATCTGGTGGGGAAAACAATATTGATGAGACACAAGCAATCCCACATTTAATGTTCTATGCTAAGAAGGATATTGTAGCTACCTTGAATTGTATCTAGAGACAAGGGCCTCTAAAAAACGGTACAATTACAAAAATGAAGTTATGAAAAGAACTTTCTGGCCATGGCTGCTGGCTAGCTTTTTTTTTCTTTACTGTTCTCTCTCCACTCTCTCGCTGCCATTTTGTAAACCCTGCCATTTTGTAAACTTTGCCAATCTGATTATCTAATAATACATTAAAAATTATATCAAAAGCTCTCAATGACAACAAAAACATAAACATCACTGAGAAAAAAAATCCAATGTACACTCAGCTGTAATATCTAACCTCACAGCCCCTACTGACACACTTCCATTTCTAGCTTGGTATTCCCTAAAGATTTGCTACAGGCACATATCAAATGCCAAGCACATACTTACATGGTAGCTAAATAGATTTGCATACATATAGAGTGATATGCCACCTGGGCTTCATCTCATCTCTCCTGAAATGGTATTTAGATACTTCAGCGTTGTAGCAAGCTCAATAAATTTCCATACAAGCCAAAATAAACTTCCATGTATAACTCATGGACTTTAGGACAACAGGCATTACAGAAACCTAAGATGTTACAATGGTATTGCATTTTTGTGAATGCTATATGAAATACTAATGCATTTCATTACAATAGCTCCCACTGTCTAGTCCATGCTTTCTTACTTTAGCACATGCTTCGCACTGAAAAAGGGATCGTCAAAATAGCATATCAACATCAAAGCAACATTGAAAAGTATTGTCTGATCTTAGGCTGATCCCAAGGAAACCTACTGATAAAATTTATATGCTGTCCCCGTATAGCTGTATATTAGGAACAGGAAAGCAAAGCCATGCATGTTAATACTAGTTGTATTATAAGATTATAATAAGAGAATCTTACTACTCATAATTTATTTCTTCTCTCATTCTCATTCTCTCTTTCTCTCTGTGAAAACTAGGAAATGTCCTGTAATGTTTACTTAGAAAATTATTTCTTTTATGTGACTAATGCCTTGGTGGCAGCTTTTCTTCAAGTTTTTTTTCTGCCCGTTACAATAGGAGTTACTATCACCTGATTTAATGACTATCAGCTGCCAGCATGCAGGATATTCTATTCTGTACCAGTTTCTATATAGTCTTCTAAAGCAGCTAAAGTAGATAGAATTACAGTAATTTAAATGCAAGATAACCAAGTCATGAATATCAACAGACATTGTCTGTGGTTAGAATTTTGCACTTTTGTGCCAGTCATGCCCATTCCTAGATGAGGAGCCACTCCTCAAGGTCACACATGCATAGTCAGTTGGACTATCATGTGTTCTATATGGAGCTGCCCTTGAAAGCATTCATACTGGCCAGCGGTAAAATTCAAAAATACTCACCACTGGTTCGCTGAAAATCTGAAGGGGGATGGTGCACAGCATTTCTGCACATGCATGTGCGTACATAGCTTCCAGTATGTACATGCACACACTGCTTCCGTGCATGGCTCCACCATGTGGCAAGGCTTCCGTGCATAGAAAGCACCTGCATAGCCTTTCAAGGTCTGCTGCTCTGCCCCATCTCTGCTCTTCTGGCCAGCGGCTGCTGCTCTGCGCTGCTGTTCTTGCTGGGAAAGCTAGACCAGGTTAGCAGCTGTGACTTGCTGCTTTTTTTGTCCTTTAAATCTAAAAATCTAAAGAGATTTTTAAGGACCAAAAGTAGCGGACCATGGCTGCTAAATTGGTGGCTCTCCTAGCAAGAGCAGCGGCAGCAGAGAGAAGCTGCCGCTGCCCTGGAACATCTCCGCAAAGTTCCCAGAAGAAGTTTTGCTGCTGCAGCACATTCTGGATGGATCTTCTTAATGCTAAGAAGAACTGTCTGGACTCAAGCCTTTGGCAGAGGCTTTAGGGCAAGACCAGAGCCAGTGAATGGAGCTTCCCTGATCCAGCTTTGGTGAAGGGGGATCAGGCAGAGGCCTTAGGGCAAGGCTGGAACCAGTGAATGGTGCTTCTCCCAACCCAGCCAAGGCAGCCATGCCAGAAGGCAGGCAAGTTAGGTATTTGTTATAAGTCTGAAGATGTATTCTGTATTTGAATGTATTCTGTGTTTCTGTGCTTTGTGTGATTGTACCAATGAAGACTCATTCAATTTCGTTGCACACATGTTGTGCATTGATAATAAATGATTGAATTGAAGCCTGAGGATGGGGGTGGTAGCTAGCTTGCTAGACTGCATGGCACATGCCATGGAGCTGGTGCTGCAGGCAAGGCCGGGGACTGAGGCCTACCTAGGCCATGCCACATGGTGCATGCCATAGAGCTGGCATGGCAGACAAGGCTGGAGATTGGGGCCTACCATGTGTGGGATGGAGCAGCTGCAGTGCGGCAAGTACCCAAGCTCAGTTGGGTTGCAGGCCTCATGTGAGAACTGGAAAGGCAGGCAAGCTTTCTTCACCACAAGTGAGCACACAGTGTGCAAGGTGGGGAGGTGTACGAGTTGAGTGACTAAGTGGGGCATTGTGCACGGGCAGGGCGCGTGGGTGGGGGAAAGTGCTGACTGGCTGATTGGGCAGGTAGGAGCGAATGGTGAGCTGGTGACTGGGCAACCGGACAGGTGGGAGCTAGCTACAGCCATTTTTGCCAGTTCTCCAAACTAGGCAAAATTTCTACTACCAGTTCTGCTGAACTGGGCCAAACTGGCTGAATTTCATTCCTGCAACTGGCCCAGAATGCAATGGCATATACAGTATTGGGAACACCACAGTACATTCCTATAACCCCACTGCTACATGAGATGTGCTGACTTCCAATAAGTTTCTGAGTGAAATTCTAGATTCTAGGGATCAGTTTCTGAAGGCATCTCAGTCATCTCTTTAGCCTTTACTCAAGTAACATGTAATTACTTGCTATAAAGTAACATTTTTTTGAAATAATACACACCAACTATTTTGAACATTTGAAATTGGTGTATTAACTAAACCTGTGGAAAGGTTGAAAGGGATGTTTCCCTGTGATGCGGCTTTGAGTGAAACATCAAAGGTTTTTCATGAAGTTACAGAAACTTTTGCATCTTCAGAGTGGAATAAAGCCACTGTGTTGTTTGGCTTTGTATTCTTCTGATCATATTCTCTGGCACATCATCTGCAGAACCATATTCTGGCTTCTGGATGCACCAGAGAAGGCAGTCAGAGCAATGTAAAGTGCTTTGATGAAATGAGTAGCAAAGTACAAATTGCAGCTAATTTGCACAGGCATTATACAAACAGAAATCATTATTGGTCAAGCACTACCCTAGAGTACAGTCCTTCCCTAATTACAGAAAAGTCCTTTAAAAAATATTATGTATTTTAAGTCTCCATTCGTAGCAGGTAATGATGCTCTAATCTAAATATCATTTTAGCTTGACAATTATAATAGAAAAGAAGGTATATGCAGGACATGATCTGAATAAATCTTATTATTTTCAATGAGAATTATTCCCAGGTAAGTATGATTCCAATTTCAGTCCAAAGGGTTTAATATTGTAGCTCCCACTTATCTTTGGTAGTTTCACTAAATATTAGGAAATAAAATGATAAGACAAACTTAATATAAAGTACATTTCCCATATGCAAACTGAAAAAAATGTACTTTAAATTTATTATTTTATAAATTGTTAATGCTTTTGTTTATACGTAAAGCTGCAAACAAAATTATGAATTTTAAGTAAATGTAACACACATATAGAGATTATGAAAATAACTTTTAGATATATATAAATTGAAAAATATGGATACATGAAGGCGTAAATGAGGAGAAATGTGAATGAAAACATTTCAAAATGTAAGTATGGGTTGAGTTTTTTGTTTTTGTTTTAAAATAAACACCAATATAGAAACAGGACAAAACAAATATTTCTAAAGATTGGGGAAATGAGGAAGTAAACAAACCCAATATAGTCAGCTTTGTCCAAGTTCAGTGTTGATGGAAGAGTGGGGGGTACAGTGAAAATCAATATGAAATACAATTAATGTGTCCCAATTGATTGGAATGGAGTTTAAGCCTGAATAACTTTAGTTAGATTGGAGTCCTGGTGTGTTTTTAAAACATAACATTTACAATACAAATAATATGTTGCTTTTTCCAGGTGGTGTGAAAAAAAATACAAGATCCAGTTCTATTAAGCATTTGTAAACAGCAACATCCTAGGAGAGAGGTATATTTAAGTTTCTCCCTTTATTGCTATTTCCACGGAGCTCAATGTTTTCTTCAAATCATTATGATTATTACACTCAGTCTCAGCATTTGACACCTGCTGTTTAAAAACTTACCAACAAATGTTTCAGAATATAGACATTAAAGAGAATAGGAGCAAAATAGTAAAATGTAATAACTTAGTTTCTTATAAATGCTTTTTACTAGTAAACAAACCAACAGAAATCAAAATGTAGACGTTGACAATATTAAATTTAAAAGCTTTGTAGCCAAGGACGTACAGCACTCCCTAACAGAGATGCCAGAGGATTTAATTTAACCTTTTTTTTTTCAGCAGATCAATATACGTTTTGTACATTTTGAGGATTAATATGCAGATGCAAACACACTTCTTCATATTTCATAATAGAATTTCACATTGCGTAATATAAATCTGAATAATATCACTTGAATCATAGAGAACTAGAGTAGAAGGAGCCTTTTAGGCCATCAAATCTAAATCCTTGTTGAGGGCAGTAATCCAGATTAAAACCTCCTGAAAGATGGTCACCTCACCTTGGTATGAATGCATCCAGTGAAAGGAAGTTCTCCACTTCCTGCTTAATTGGTTGCATAATTGAACTGCTTACTGGTTTCTTGTATTTTAAAAGCATTAATCTGTGCCTATCAGAAACCAGGAGCTGTCATAGAGTTCAAAAATACTATAAATTGATTTCATTGTACCTATACACAAGAATCTGTTCTACTAAAGTTCAAAGCAAATTGGCACTAGATAGAGTCAATGGAATTAATGGGAGGGGGGGTAGGTTGGTCTTAGGTCTCTTATGGCAACATACAGTAGTTACTCCAAACTGATGATATGTTTGACCCTGCCCGCAGGGAAAGCCTGGTCATTTTCTACAGTGCCTGAGATGGCTTGGACTTCTTTTATGGGTCATCCTTCCAGCTATTTGATAAGTACCTCCCTAAATCATACTCAGTCATTTTAAGGATAAATATGTATGACTCTACTTCTCTCTATTTCCTATAAGACTTAGTTCTTTGATCTTCTTGGTTACTCTTTTCCATTTTCCGAATTCTTAAAATCTGATGCCCAGAATAGAACACAGTATTTAAGGCTAGATCTGTCCAACAAAGAATAAAGAGGACCTGTTATTTCTGTTATGGAAATGGTATGTTTTTATGACTTTCACTCTAGTACATACTGTATTATCACATGATAATATTGGTACCATAGCCAATTTGGTGTAGTAAGACTTCAAGATAGAATCCAGGAGATCATGTGTTTTAGTCCTTAGACACAAAGTCAGTTGGACCAGTTATTTATCTCAGTCCTAGACAGGAGGCAATGGCAAACTACTTCTGAAATCTTGCCAAGAGAACTGCAAGAACATATCCAGGTAGTTATTAGGAATCAATCTGCATACACACAAATATACATACCATACCTTTTTAAAAAGAGACACTTTCTCATTTGCACTTGTTTTACTCATGGCTATCATGGGTCTTAAGAAAGAACAAGCCTTATCTCCATATTTCTCTTCCTTTTTATTCATCTATCCTTGAATTTCCCACCCAGATTTTCCACTGTTATCCCAATGCATCCTCAACTATACTGGTTCATTTCCCCAACACTTAAGAGACACAGAAAGTACTAAGTCTTTCAAATGGAATTCAACCAATTTTGCTTACCACAGATATGCGTTGTTTGAATTTCTATCTATTTACGTTTTTCAAGGCTTGTTAAGTAGCTGCTGAAAATCTCAATATATATGTGGATATTGTGTCCAGCACTGTTTTTGATTGTTGCTGATTCTTCCGAACATTGAAGCCCATCAACGTTTTCCCTCTGCTAATTTTTCCATAATATCTTCTCCTTTGCTTCTATTTTCCAAGTGACCTGATGGCTTAGCAATAGCACTTAGACTTATATACCGCTTTATAGTGCTTTACAGCCCTCTCTAAGTGGTTTATAGAGTCAGCATATTGCCCTTAATAGCTTGGGTCCTCATTTTATGCACCTCGGAAGGATGGAAGGCTGAGTCAACCTTGAGCCTGGTGGGATTTGAACTGGCAGTCAGCAGAAGTACTGAAATACTGCATTCTAACTACTGTGCCACCGAGACTTACCTATATTGATTGATTGTTTCAAGTTATTGTTGACACTTAATGACCATATAGATAATTATTCCATGATGATATGCACCCAATTTGGCCCCTCAGGACCTCCAATGATTTCCTTCCCATGATTTTTCTTGGTGAGTGTTATTGAGAAGTATGCTACTTTTGATCCCAAAGCCATTTGATTTAGGCTTTTACGTTACCAAAATAAATTTCTTCCTTAGTCTATAGCGATTTTGGGTGGGGGTGGAGAGAGATGTTGTTATACATCCTTCTCGTTTTGATTGCAAACAAGAAACACTAATGAGCCTAATGCAACCATAAGTAAAAAAAAAAAGCTTCTTCATCTCAGCAGAAATGCTTGCTTGATAAATTACTCTACGTTATTTGATAATAAAATTAAAAGCAATTTCACTGAAAATAAAATTTGACTTCAGGGGTGACAAATCAAGTCGTATCATCCACTTAAATATGTTTTAAGTGTGTTAAGTGGCTTTGTAGTTCAAAGCATGTACTGTTCTTCTCCTCTTCCTTGCTATGTCCTCTTAAAATATTTCTTTTGTCCTTATTTACAACTAGATGATATATTGCTGGTAGGGTAATACTAACTCTGCAAAGTTTTATGATAGATGCTACATTATCTGAAGTAAAGCCATAAAATGTATTGTTCTGATAATGACTTGTTAAGACCCTGCACCATTCTTGTAAAAATGACTGTTTTCAGCACCAGTCAGAGTCTCCCCCTCCCCATCTACCCTCCTGCTCAGCATCTCATTTACAAACATACTTAAACCTCATACTGTAGGAATGATATATTCTTAGGTGACATTATATACCAGAGAGGAAATAAATTCTGGGGAAGAGATGGAATTAAAAGGTTCAGGCTTTTCTATTCTCCTATAAAAATATAATTTTCAAAAGCTGAATGTACTCATCTACATTTTAAATTCAGCTTGAATTATTTGTTAGCCTAACACTGGGGAAGAACAGCCATTTTTAATGTGGCTTCAATTACTTATTACTAAATCTGGACAGAACATCTCTCTCTCTCTAGAATATGAGGAAGAGATGGAGGGAAGGAGGGAGAGTGGGGCAAGGGAATGACTGGATTGAGAAATAGATGGATGAGGTGGAAATGAATGAAAATTCTTTGATACGATCATTGATTTATTTATTAAAAATCTTGGCTTTTTACCTGCAAATGGATACATCTATTATATGAGTAAGAATATCAAAATACACACACAAATTTAACAATATTTGCAAACTTCTCCAAGTTGATACCGGTATTTTATGATTTTTAATCAATCTGGAAAAAGAAAAACTGCTCTATTCATTATTAGCTAAGAAGGAAATGACTTTGGTCCTGGGAAATGTTTCATTTCACTGTGTACTGTACTGTATATTGTTGAAATGACAATAAAACTTAACTTGACTTGACTTGACTCTTCCTATAGCCCATAGTTTTCTTTATAGTAGGCTACTATTCGTAGATAATTCTATCATGGATTCTATCAGCAGTGTTTTGCTGCTGGGATGAACACAAACTGGAATTAAGTTTGGCTAATATTTGGCTTTCCCTAGGGTGTGTGTGTGTGAAAGAAATTGGATATATTTACTTTCTAAACTTTATGGTTACAAGAAGTTGTCCATATCAATGCATAAATCTAGATTGATATTATAATTAAACTGAATCTAATTAAAGCATTTACCTAGTCAAAGTGAGTCACAACAACGTAAGTGCTAGCAGTATCATTCTACTAAAAATTATTTAGTTTGATCATTTAAAAACACTTAAGGATTTTTATCGTTATCTGCTGAAAAGTAATTGACTAGAAAAAGTAAAATAATGGAGATGTCAGTATCATGTCTGAAAAGACAACAATAAATTTGGATGGGTCATGTGCTACAGTAGGTAGAAGGTCACAAAACTCTCAAAATTCTTGGCTTTATTAATTAAATAGCAAAATGTTGCATTAATGCCATTAGAACACAAGTAGGTACCTTTGTCCTGTAAAACAATATTTAACTACAGTTTTCATGCTGCCTTATAAAAATCTATGCTGGCTGAGGCTAATAGAATAGGTAGTCAAACAACAACAAAAATTGGAAGTGGGTGGAGAATTAACAAATCTGCAATAATATTGCACATTCGAGACTGCCCTAAATAAAAATATTCTTGGCCTTTTCTTCACCATTTTCAGTCCAGGACCCTTGTCCTTCTATAGCTACCTTTTGCCAACTAAATAGACAAATAATATGACCATCTTTATACCCTTGTAAAAAAGGCCCAGCTTTTTTTACTATAGGCAGGTAGGATTATGCATTTAGATATTCCATTTTATCACCCCTTGAAGCCTGAAAACTGTTCTATTTAAAAAAACAAAGTAAAATTGTAGGAATGCCAGCCAGAATGCCCACAGCAGCCTTCATTCATACCACCACATCCTACAGGCAAAGCTAGGTAGGAGATCTTGACCAGTTTTCCAAAGGTAATCAGAATAAAAATTGGACCATTAATTGTGGTCAAAAAGGCTTTTTTTCTTGGACTTGATTTCACATATCTGTATGCAGGCAGTTTAACATGTCAAATAACATGCAAATGCATTGTATTTTTAAGCTATTCGGACTACACAATCTGGTAAAGAATCTTTACAATTATCTAATATTTACCATTTGAATTCTTTAAAGAATCCCAATCTCAAAAGGATGTGTTTGGATACCTTTGGCAGTAAATGATAACAGATATAAGATGTTTGTCTTTTTGCTGATTTACCACAGCAGTAAAATAAATAAATAAGTAAAATAAACGGGTCATGGGAAAAATATGATAAATCAACTTGAAATACTCAGTAGGAATTTAACCTGCTGCTACACTAATGCTTAGCTTCCCTGTGAGAGGCGGCTTCCAGCTAAAATAAGATATTTCAGCAAACTTTGTTCCAGAAAAGATCATAGAAATAAACAGTTTCTGTAAGGCTCTAGCAGTCCTGACAGGATTCAGCCAATCTTTAAGGATATCTTTCAGATAAATAAGTTGTCATGCTAAACCCTTATCTTTATTTTCAAGCTGTATGTGAATATTTACTGGACTTTTTCAACATCTTAACATTGAGGGCCGGGGATGGGAAGGTGGAAGTACAGAATGCTAATAGAAAAGGCTAAGGTCTTATTGTACTGATTTTTGAGAGTAGAGGGTACTCAGCACCTTGCAGGAATCTCTTTGAAACTCTAAAGATCAAGCCTTTGGGCAGAGCAGAAATTTTTTTGCAGTGATTGCTCTTGAAGTTAAATGCTAATGAACTGGAGGAAGTTCAGAGATTCAGATGTCTGTTTGCCTTGCATCCCAAAAAAATTACTGTAGTTTGTTGGAGAAAGATTTAGCAAATAATTATTTTTAAAACAGATTGTATTTCAGCTTGGTCATCTTTCCCACACCCTACTGAATTGCCTTCTGATTTTCCCAGTTTGCTCTACTCACAGCTTTTTAATCTTAATTCAAACTGTAGAGCAGTTTTTGTCAAACATAAAGTGAACTTCTATACTATGCAGTCAGGGGCTGAAGGAAGTTACCCTTATAGCCATTCAAACTCTTGTACCATGAGAAAAGCAGAGGTAGTACATCCCTAACAGATGGCTTTGGGGCCTTTATTTTATGATCTCTGGGGGTAAGAAATCTCAGTCTGTCTTGTTATCTTTTCTTGAATATTAAATTGCCACAACAATTAAGAGTATTCTCTGAGTGTTCAGTTGAAATCTATCTTCTTCTATTTGAACCTCTTCTCTCAGAAGCATTGGAAAAGAAACAGCATCTTTGTCTTCATATACTGTATGTAACCATTTTTATGCTTCTGTTTCTGGGGTACATTGTTTTTGTTTTCTTTATTATTTAGTATTAAATTTATATGTTGCACAATAAAAAGGGAACATTTGTATTGTTGGATTGAAAGTTGAGCAGAGTTTGGTTTTAAGATGGACAGCTATACAATTTATTTAATCAATAAAAATAAATATTCTCTTATATTTTAACACTGAAACTCAAATTATTTACATCCCAAACCTCTGTTTTACATACCTAAAAATGACTATTACTTAAGGAATAAGAAAATCAACTACCAAGTAAAATATCTACTTTTGGGGATCAAAATTATGATGGAAAATCATTATTATACAGTATTTCTAGAAGAATTAAAAGTTTTGAGCCTTAGAATCTCCAAAGTTATATTATTTGCATTATTAATAGCATAATCAGTGCTTTATTGTTATCATAATTCCATATGATAGCATAGATACCATATATAAATTAATCCCATAAGTAATAACCACTTTTAAGCATGTAAATTAGAGCCACAAACAGATTTGGGTTTTTTTAAGCAAACACTTGAAAATGTTCCCATCGCTGCATCTTTCAAAGTCATTGTCACTTCATTTCCTTTTAGTAACTTGAACTTTCCAATACGCCCAGCACCTGTCCCTTTAATATAGCACACAGGGTTCTTTCCTCGATATTGTACATTATCCTCATTAGCACATATCAGTCAAAAGCACTGTTAATTAAACTGGCAAGATGATTATACGCGCCCCCATGTGCCTCCTCAGAGCATCCATTTGCCAAGATATATATATATATATATATACATTCTCTCTTAACTGAAATGGGAGGGGGAAGCAGCCTTAAGTAAATCTGGTTTTCTTATATGTTCCCTACATAATTTCCAAGTACAGTGTTTTCTTTGAGGTAGGAAAAAATTCTACATATTGGCCCAAATAAATAAATGCAACATTGACATCAATCTGTAAAACTAGCACATGCATATTTGAACTAGACAAACACTGCCTAGAAGATGACATTTCTTTTTATACTCCCTTATAGACACAACATTTAAATTAGAACATGCCACCCTTTGACTGTGTAGTAATGAGTATCTTGTAAATAATTGATTACAGCTGGATGAAACCCTATGGTTTTGCATTTCTCAAAATGTCCATGGTAGTAATCAAAATCAAAATCTTCCCCAAGTTTTCTCTGGGTATATTCTGGTTTTGTTTTGGTTTTGTTTTGTTTTGTTGTTTTTGTTTTTTGTAGGAAATCTGGACCCACTTCTGCCTTTTTGATTTTTCACAACTGTGCCTTATTTCCTCATAAAGTTTTCTTTTATTTGGCAAGCATTGGCAATCTTGTGTTCCAAAAACTAAAGGCAAAGACAAAAGATTTACTTATTTCAAACAAGCACAATATTCTGAACCTTTTATATGGACAATATAATTGTTAAAATAATTTTAAAGATGATCCAAGAGATTACTACAGGTATCTCCCATAGCGTAATTTTCTCATATATTTCTGACCATGAAAATCTGAATTTTTAGTTCAAATTTCATCATCTTTCTCCACATTTGAAAAATATATCCCTTTTCCAATAAACAGTAGGAAAATTATTTATTCATGCATAAAAAAATCTCTAAAGTAATAGAACACTTTGAAATGGACCAATGTGCATATCTAAGTAGTGTTCCCTGATCTGCAGATTGAGAAATCCCATGAATCAGTTGATCAGTTTTCCCAGTATGATATATTATGTTGCTGTTTACATTTCTCTCACACACAGTATGTAAAAGTTTACACAAGTCTATATCTTCTTTGATCTTTCAGGGTATAATTTTATTTTTATAGGTTGAATGGGAATCCCGTTTCTTCCCTCAAACCAGATTCCTTAGCATGCTATCTCAAGATACTTGCTGCTTGAAGCTGAGCAGCAAATTGCATCTTCTCTTACCTCCTCACCCAACTCAAGATGCAAAGTAGTATTTTGGAATCAGAAGAATATCCCCTCCAGGCCAATGATTAGAAAACCAAAATAATAATAATACAATTATAGCAGCTGAATATTTCAGAGAAATTGTTCCTTTGAACACTAGGCCTCAACCCTGCTGAATGATATTTATGGAAGTCAGTAGGGTTTTGCTTGGTTTTTTTCATAAGTGGAGTTGCATAGAGACTTTGCATCAGTGGATATCCAAGTCAAATATCTTTGAGAAATGAAATAGTGGCACTTCAAACCAGCAGGGGAGCAGCTTCATCTTGTTTAGTAATTGCAGGTTTTGCATGTATCCAGAATTTGAAATTGATAAGATTGTCTCCTTTAATGAAAATACAGCAATATAGTTCATTGAGGGGGACCACCTGTGATTCATATTCCCCCTAAAAGGCAGAATTGAATGGCCTGGAGAACCAGAAGTTGCTCAGATAAACTAGCCTAACAGGTCTTCATGTGTAGTGTAGGATTAGACCTTCATAATTAAATCTTAACAGGTTTGTCCTGTGGTGCTTGTCTTCACAATTTAACTCTGTGTTAACATTCCACAATTGGGTTATCTGGAATAATTTTATTCACTCTGAATAAAAAGGAATAAAGGGGTGGCAAGTCCAATAAATTCCAATCAGCGTTTGGAATAAGACCTCCTACTAAATTACAGCAGTTAAGGTTTCCTCTTTATGATTGCCTCCTCATTATCAAATTTTTCTCATTGCTTCATTTCTGCCTGTTGGACCAATGTTAGGTATAAGAAACCTTTTACATAACTATCTACCTGTCGTAGGTGAAGCCTTTAGAATCATTCTAGAGTCAGGCAGCACCAAAATAATATTAAACAAATTAATTAAATAAAATATTTTACTTGTCTTATTTCATATTTCATAGAGTTATACTGCAGGAGTCAGGTCCATGTTGCTTTGTATCTTTATCCTCTTTGATTTTGTCCTTTTCCACTCTTGTTTCAATTCCATCTCACAGATATTACTGAGAAAGCACTGAAAATGATAGTTGGAAGGAAGAAGGCAGTATCCAGGTTAATAGAGGAAGTATTAGAAGGTGGAAATAAGGAAATAATAGATGCTACACAGAAAGAAGAAAGAAATAGAAAGAAAAAAATAGATTTCAGGAAACAGCAGATGTGTGGGCTTCAGAACAGAGAATGATATAGAGGAAGATCTTTATATAGCAGTATGAATATCCTGCCAAACTTTCAATAAATGTCCTACAGCAAATTATAATCATACCCAAACTTCTTTTTAAATTATCTAGAAAAACCTTGCCATGTTAGCACAATATGGACAGCTCAAAGTTAGTAATTGATCATAGCAGGCACTAAATTGGATTTAGTTTACAATACATCTCTTCTTGCCATCCCATTAAAAACAAAAACAGAACAAAAATGTACTTGCCCTGTTTCTATACCTATAAAATAAATGTTAATACCACATCATCATTAACAAAACACCATAATTTCTGGTCTTCATGATGGTCTTAATGCCTCATTCATTGTGGATGGTTGAAAAACCATGAACCTTAGAAGCTTTTTAGAAGTTACTAAATAAAAAGTCCAGTGAACACTGAAAATTATTTATAAATCTCAAGTATAGATGGAATAGAGCACAAGTTTTAACATGTCCAGTTATTCTCCCATGAAATCTTCTTTAAAGAGACAGCAGTATGAGAAGAAAATTTTAATTCTTCTGAATAATATTATGGCTTGGGACCTGGGTACTTACGGGACCGCCTGTTGCCATCATCAGCCTCCAACCGACCGGTGCGCTCCCACAGGG
>JAEANM010008453.1:0-17001 GCA_017656035.1 Myanophis thanlyinensis | reverse complement strand
ACCTTGAATTGCACCCGGAAGGCCACAGGTAGCCAGTGCAGCTCGCGCAGGAAAGGTGTAACATGGGAGCTCCTAGGGACTCCCATAATTACCCGCGCGGCCGCAGTCTTAGCTGCAACATGGCCCAATATACTAGATTCCATAGGGTCATGGGCTCTCCTGATATAAGAGGCATATATTTTATAACACATACATTTTGATCTGCATGTCCTTGTTGTGTAAATGCAAATCAGAAGGGTTACTTTGTGATTCTTTGATATAAGCAGTGTAAAGACATTCATATTGTTACCCATCTAGTGCGAAATGCATGCCGAAATGCAACTAAAAACCATTTTCAACTTTAGAAAAAGAAATATCTACCATGATCTTTAAAGTATATGGTTTGCAAGGTACTTTAAAGTTCTTGAATGGCAAGAACTTTCTAAAATTTCATTCTCATGGAAGTAATGGGTCCCTTTATTCTTTAAGTTACCGTAAGCTGTTTGAGGTACTTTGGCTGAAAATGTTTTGTCGATGATGTACCATTATGTCTAGTGAAAGGTAACCAACATGACAGTTTTAGTAGCATGTAGATCTTTTGCTAGATAATGTTTGAACATGCATTATTAAGAACAGGTTTTATAATACATATTGGCAGATTTCAAATCTCTGAGAATGCATCTATTAGACAAAGTTTCATTTAAATTGATAATAGTATTGATAAAATTAAATAGAACTGAAAAATTAATAGAACCAAGTTGATAAAATAGAATTATTTTATATTATCATAATACTAGAGAAACAGGATATAGATGTATAAATAAAAGAGAAAGGATTAGGAAACAAAAACTTAGGAAAAACAAACAAACACAGGGTGACTTTAGGAAAATGGAAATAATCTAAATTTACCTAATCTACTAGTGATATTTTAGATTTATTAAAATAATTGGTAAATAAATCTATCACTCACCTAAATTAAAGCTGTGGTAAAGTTGTGACAAGATGTAAACATAGTTATATATAGTAGCTTATCTGAAGTATCTACTCTGATTTGATTGAAATGCTTGGAACAATATACTATGTAATCTACCTCTTTCTCTATTATATGAGTGGCCAAATTCTCTATAAGCAAATGCTTTTATCACTGAAATATGAAATCATACAGTACTGAGAAACTGATTCAAAAGTTATCCCTTAATAATTGGTCTATTTAAAGCTAACGCAAAGCAAAAACAAAAATAAAAAATAATGCTAGATTCCACTGGGGGGAAAAATGAAAACCTGTAAATCTTGAGGATGAAGGACAAGAAAGGAATTTAGACATTTGTACAGAAATCAAGGACAACAAGAAGGGAAATATGGGAAATATGTAAATTCATCAAAGCAGAAGTTATAAAATGAAAATTGAGAAGTGATTTTGAATTCTGGTCCAAATTCAAGACTGAATGTAAGCCTTACTAATGAGTTTGGTTTCCTAACCTTTTTCCCTCTAAATATGCTGAACTTCAATATTCTGCTAGAATAGGTTGACAAGGTAAGAATTCTAAAGATAGCGTGTGCTGTCTGAATGATTAATACAATAAGCTTGTTACTATTAGTTTTTGTTCCCTTCATACATGCTGGTTTTCACAGTATGTGAACTGACTCCATCAGTGCCTGGAGGAGCAAAAGAATCTGGAGGGAGGCAAAGTCTTCTGATTGGCAGGTCCCTTCACAAGACACAGCAGTAATCGGGAAATGTCCTTGATGTAAAGCAGAAATAAAATTATAGAATACCTTTTGTGCTAGCCTAACACAACGCTGATATTCCTTGACTAGCTCTGAGCAGTTTAGCACTTGCTGCTTATTTTCATTGTAGCACATCATAATGGCTTCCTGAAGGTTTGCACATATAGGTTGTGTATTCCTCTTCCTGTAAAGACAAAAGGAAATTAAAACAGCATTTTCTTATTGACAGGTTTCTCATCTTTTTCATCACTGCTACCCAGTGCAAGGTCCTACAATGCTTTGAATCTGAATGGAAAAGTACACTTATTTAACACTTAGGAGCAACTCTTTAAAGCAACTGCATATTTCCCTGTGTGAATGTCCTTCACAGCTATACCAAGTATTACATAAACTATTATTATTTATTTGTAAAACTTTCCATCAGTTGATACAAGCGTGCTCCAAAGCCTTTTTTTTTTTTTTTGCATTTGACCCACAGTAATGCAGGCCTGTTACAGAATCTGGTGCTGATAATGACATATGTATTGGTTCAAGTCCACTAATGGCATCCTCCTTCTTTTGAATCCATAAGAAACCATTCAGTTAAGCCAACGACTGGTAGATGTTCTTGGTTTCAGATTTGAGGGGATCGTGAGACCAGCAAAAGGATGCAAACCAAAAGCATCCTTTATTTGAGAGCCAAATAAAAATCAAACAGTTTTGTAACCTCTTCCCAAAAAAGATGTATTGGAAGACATGTTAAAAGGAAGCTTCTACAATCCAGTCATCACAGCTCATTGATGGAATTTTATTGGGAATCCAGATGCTATCTTCTATTTGCAACTTTTTCATAAGAATCTTTTCATTACTTTCTTTAAACACATATACACCTATTAAAGAGAAAGCAATGGAATCGCAATACAATGCTTTTTCAGTGGTAGTACAAATAGTCCTCATTTTATAAGCACAATGGAGTCAGAAATTTTAGTTGTAAATCATTGTGATCGTAAGACCAGGCATCACATGCCTTGACTCAATTTTATGCCTGTTTTTATGATGGCCATAGAGTGAGTCACTATTGTTGTAAAGTGAATCGTGTGACTGTTAAGCAAATCACATGGTCATTAAGCAAATCCAGGTGTTTCTTTTTGCCATTTTCTGGCAGAAAACATTTGTTTTTAAATCACAAATTGTGATCACATGACTGTGGAGTGCATTAAAATGCAATCAGGTCATCATAGGGGAGCAGCAATTGAAACGTTGAGAACGAGCCATAAGTTAGGTTTTAAAAGTCTGATGTAATGTCAAACAGTCGTTATACATAGAGCACAGAATAACATGGTTGGAAGGGACCTTGGAGGTCTTCTAGTCCAAACCTCTAAACAGTTGTCCAATTTCTTCTTGAAAACCTCCAATGGTGGAGCACCCATAATTTCTGGCAGCAAGCAATTCCAGTGATTAATTGTTCTGACTGTCAGGAAATTTCTCCTTAGTTTTAGTTGGATCTCTCTTTAGTGATATTCCATCCACTACTTCTTGTCCTGCTCTCAGCTTTTTTGGAGAATAGCTTAAACTCGTCTTCTCTCTGACAGCCCTTCAAATACTAATAGACTGTATCATGTTATCCCTAGTCCTCATCTTTGTTAGACTAGACATATCTAGTTCCCATAACCATTCGTTGTATGATTTAATTTCCTTTATTGCTCTTGTCTGTATTTTTCTAGGATCTCGGCATCTTTTCTGGATTGTGGTTTGATCAGACCTAGATACCTTATTCCAAGTATGGTCTCACTAGTACAGTATAAAATGACACTATCACTTCTCGTGATCTTGATACCTCTGTTGATGCAGCCTAGGACTGCATCGCTTTTTTCACAGCTGCAGGTTCATATCTAATTAATGTCCAGTAGGACACCTAGATCCTTCTCACAGTTACTACAATAAACATAATAAATTGAAGAATACCATTACTGAGTCTTCCAGCAAAATACTTCTAAGATATTTATTTATTTTCAGTTCTAATGCACATCAGAGAATCAAGAACCCCCCCCCCAAAAAAAACAAAAACAAAAAACCTACTGGCATTAATCAGTGACAGTCCTACTACAGTATACAGTCCAGAAATCAATATTAATAACAATACAATTATAACAGACTTCACCATACTTCTCACAAATTCACATTCATTGGAAAATCCTAGATACTGTACAAATTACAAAAGCTTAATGGAGCTCAGTATTTCAGGGACATAACATTCCATGAATACTTCCCAAAATTTTAGAATAGGAAAAACCTAATAGGAGGCTTCAAAAACTCATAAGTTTGGCATTTTGTTCTGTCACTGCAATTTTAATGTCTTGTAATCATTACAATGAGCACCTTGGAAACAAGAACTAAGTCAGGAAATACCATAATATCCTTCAATTCATTGGCAAGTTAAGACTCTTAAAATTAGGTTTTAACTCTGAAAGTTTATTTTAAAAACCTGTGAGGATATATTACAATTTCAAGAGAGGCAAAATACGTGATATTTTCTAATGAGGTCATTGGTATTTTTCCTATTCTATAACTATCTTGACTGCATGGTCATCTTTTTTTTTTAAAGATGCAAGATGCAAGTTTCTATTCCTTGCTTGAGTTTCATATACACTTTAGCCAACTGGAGGAAAAATGTTTTACATCTTTTCTCTTAGAGCTTCTTTACTCAAAGTATCAGTAAAAAATTATTTGTGTTCCGCTGGATTCTAATCTAGTTTAGAAGGTCTGACTATAGTAGTCAGAATGGGTATTTAATCAACTTTACCTGATGAGGCAATTTTGATGTTTTGTGAAAAATAAAGGTTCTGCTTTTTATATCAATGTCTTTAAGTCTTACAATTTATTTATTTATTTATCTGGATTTATAAACTGCCCCTCTCCCGAGAAGGGACTCGGGGTGGTGTACAACCATCTAAAAGGAAACAATGAATAAATAACAATTAAAAACCAATTTAAAAGAATTAAATTGAGTGGATAATTAAAAATATGAAAAATTTAAAATTTAAAACCAGTTTAAAACCCAATAATTAATGCTAGGCCAGACCGGCCTGTTGGAACAGATAGGTTTACAATATGCTGTAGAGGCATGTTATTGGAAAGTTATAAATTTAGCATAGCCTACAGTATCTTACAGGATTATGATAAGCATAGTGAGTATTTTGAGTGTGTGTTTGTGGGTGGGTTTTTGTGTGCCCGTGTAAGTCTGCAGAACTATCCTGAGCTATTTCCAGAAAAAATAGCTACATAAGCAAAGGCATTTCCCTTCCTCCTTTCCTCCCTCATTCTGATTGTTCCCTCCTTACAGTCAGTCCAGTTTTGATTTTTTTCCCTTCAAAATTGATACCATAACATCATGCACAAAAAGTAGGAGGGGGGGGGTCACCCATGTTTCTGCTTTGGCCACTTTTCAAATTGCTTCTTTATCATAGGACTTCAGTCCTCGGCTTCATAACTGCTGTCCTTGTCTTCAACTTTTCCCTCATAGGCTAAATCATTATCCACTATATAGGAAAAAAAAGAATGAACCAGGCTGGTATATTGGACAAAACAGTCTTGAACCTGGGTTCAAAGATTTTCTCAGCAATACATGGAAATGAATCAGTTCACATCCCTTTCTCTCATAAGGTTTTTATTTATTTATTAAATTTATATTGCCACCTATTCGCCCATGGCAACTCAAGGCGGCTTACAAATATAAAACCAAAATTGAACAATAAAACTAATGATAGAAACAAATAAATTAATATAGTAAAATCAATATAATACAATAAAATCACCCCCACCCTCCCACCTCCCATCCCGGAGACAGCAGATCACACAAGCCATTTAATGGGCTCCATCCCACTCTGTGTTCCCCAGGCCCGCTGGCAGAACCAGGTCTTCAACGCCTTCTGAAAGAGTATTACAGTAGGGACCATTCTAATCTCTGGGGGAATGATGTTCTAGAGAGAGAGAGCCACCACGGAAAAGGCCCTTCTTCTGGGTCCCACAAGATGTATTTCCTTTGGGGATGGGACCTGTAACATTCCCTGTCTTCCCACTCTGATGGGTCGGGTAGATGAAAGCGGCAAGAGACAGTCCCTCAGATAACCTGGTCCCAAGCTATGCAGGGCTTTAAAGGTGACAACCAGCACCCTTGAATTGCACCTGGAAGCAAATCGGCAACCAATGCAGCTCCCACAGGAGAGGTGATATATGTGCACACCGGAGCCTGTACAAAACCATGTGGGCTGCTGCATTTTGCACCAACTGAAACTTCCAGATACTCTTTGAGGGCAGCCCCATGTAGAGCGCATCGCAATAGTCAAGACGGGAGGTGACCAGGGCATGAGTGACTGTGAGTAGGGATTGTTGGTCCAGGAAAGGGCATAATTGGTCCACAGTTGAGCAAAGGCCTTCCTGACCACAACTGCCACCTGCTCTTTGAGCAGGAGGCATGAATCCAGGAGACACACACACACCCCAGATTACGCACAGGGTCTGTTTGGGGTAGTGCCACCCCATCCAAGACAAATGGTGGCAATTCTCCCTGAGCCAACGAACCCCAAACCCAGAGCCACTCGATCTTGCCAGAGTTTAGTTTCAGCCCATTGCTTCCCATCCAACCCCTAACAGCCTCTAGGCACTGCAAGAGGGAGGACACAGCATCACTTAACTCGCACGGGCTGAGACATATAGCTGGCTATCATCAGCATATTGGTAAAACCTCAGTTCATGGTGATGATCTTATCCAGCAGCTTCATATAAATGTTGAACAAGAGTGGAGAGAGTACCGAGCCTTGCGGTACCCTGCAAAGCAGTGGGCGAGGGCTGGATCTCTCCTATCACTGAATGAGAGCGGCCGTAGAGGAAGGAAGTGAACCAGGATCAGCACAAGGCCTTCCACCCCATCTCCCAAAGCGACTCCAGAAGAATACCATGGTTGATGGTATCAAAGCCACCAAGAGGGCAAGGATGGATGCACTACCCCCATCCCGCTCCCGCCAGAGATTTTGTAAGATAACCATACATGAGCCATCCATTTCTTTGGCAAAGACATTGGAGGCAAACAGTGGAAAGTAGAAAGAGTGCTTCCAGTTAAGGCATTCATTTTGCGGTCACTCTGTCTCATTTATGGGAAATGTGTAAGTAATCCTGATGGCTTCTCCCATTTGCAACCTTTCTTTGTTTTCCTATGGCTACGTCCTTTTCTTTAAACAGAAAATCCATTAAGTTAAAAAGTTGGAACTGTTGTACAAGAGCTTTCCATTTGAAAGCACGCTAGAAAAAAAATGTATTTATTTATTTTTATTAATTTATTTATTATCTTTATTTTTAAGGCTGCCCAGGTTCACACAGAGAGCATGAAGATCAAGCACAATGGAGCCATCTAAGAATGTCTCCTATACCCAAATCCCCAAACCTGAAGACATAACTAGACCTTCCTAAACAATAGCAGAGAAGTCTATGGAGATTCTCAGTCATCCAGGCTCAGTCATCCAAAGCATTCTGGTTTTTCTTTGAAGACATTTCACTTCTCATAAAGCAGGAGCTTCTTGGATGAGAAGCAAAACATCTTCAAAGAATAACCAGAAGTCCTGTTGCCTCTTAAAAAAGACCTGGATGACCGAAGATCTCCATAGACATATAGCAATGCACTTTGGGATGAACACCCTTTGTGGTGCAGGAATATGAATGGATTTCCAGAAAAAAATGCAACTACAGAAACCATTTGCATTTCAGTTTGAGATGCAGACAGACTTATCCTCAACAGCCTGCACCTGTGCTCAACAGTGAAGGGACACAGCACAGAAAACATCCTGTAGAAAGCATAGTTCTAACAGAGTTGAAGAAGCTTCTTGGATGAGAAGTGAAACGTCTTCAAAGAAAAACCAGAAAGTTCAGTTGCCTCTTGAAAAAACACCCTTGGGGTAGCAGAGAAGAAGCAAACTTAACTGCAAGGGGGCAGAATGTGCCACAAAGAGGGCAGTACGGCAGAAAAGGCTCACCTCCTGGGACCCACCAAATGCGAATCCCTGGTTGATGGAACCTGTACCGTGGATTCCCTGCTAAGTCTAACAGGACTGGATTATATAATTGAGGAGAGGCAGTCCTACAGATAATCAGATTGTGTTTTAACACCACAGTCTTAAAATTCTTCTTCCTTAGCTGTCCCTTGAGATCAGCACTGAGCAAATGATATACCAAGGATTACTGAATTTGAAATCCCCTCTTTCCTTTCATGTAGTCACTTTATGTAATAAGGAGAATCTCATCAACTTATCCTTCTTCTATTATCATTGCTCACATCAATCTGATATTGGCTTGGCTTGGCATCATGCTATTATATGTCCTCCTGATTTTTAAGAGAAATGTTTGCAGTGGGGTGAATATGTGAAGCAAGCCTTTTTATTATTGGCAGAACAAGGACAGTGGGAGTAAATTAGACATTCATCATAGGGCCAATGTAGGACATCAGGAGAGCTGTTCTTTTTAACTCTCTCCTGGACTGCTTGATAGAGGTAGGTAATGCAGCTAAGGGCTGCATTCATTGGCCTCAGCAGATTTGTCTTACAGTAGAAACATTAAATGTCTTCAAAGTTACAGTAAGAATCTTCACAATTAATTCCCAATTATTGTATTTCTTAATGCTACTCAAAGGATTCCATCAATTAAAAAAATTGTTTTAGTCCAATATACAAAACGTCTAATGGCTAATTTATCACATCCACAGTTTAGCTTGAGGTAGAAAAGGTGAATATGGATTAGTGATACACAGCAAATGTATACAATTGAAGTTAACCATGTCATGAAAGCTGTGTTTACTAATGGAATCTTGCCATGTGCACATGTTAGAAACTAGTCATATACATTCATTACATATTACACGGCACAGATGGCAAGCAGATTGTTTTCAGAAACATGTCAAAAGTGATATCTATGTGATAAGTGACCCATTACAGTTAATGAAGAGGGACTATTCTTTATTATGCTATGAAAGTGTTCCAGGGCTGAACTTGAAGCATCAAGGTTTGAAAGCATCTCTGTAGAAATTTTAGCTTGAATTAACCCCATAAAAATAAGATTCTCTAAAACTGTAGCTTGATATGATGAGACGATCCCAATTCTATGCATGAACTGCAAATTACAACCCATTTCAAAACAACATCTATCTTATGGCATCACAGATACTATCACACTCCTTGCTGAAGATAACTCAGCAAAATACCAAAATCTTCCCCTTTATATCCTCTCCAAATACAACACCACCACCTTAGATGCAAATGGAAAGGTAAACATTTAGCAGCTATTAATGGAGGAATTATCAGTGAGAAACTGCTATTCAGTTACTTCTTGGTACAGGTATACCATATTTTGCAATATATCCTGTTGTAATACTTGAAAAGGCTATGAAGAAATCAAATCTTTCAGTTTCTCATCATACCAAGTTCAATATGCAAAAACACTACTTTCTTTAGGAGTCTACCAGCTGGATAAAAATATACCATAATGGCTGTTATCAAGCTTTGTAGTATTTAATGCTACAAAGAAGTTATTTCAAAAACATAAAATACTGGGTCTACAGGTTTCTGTAGAGTAATTCAAATTTGGCAATGTTCCTCAATTTTGCACTTAAAATTTTCTCCTAAAAAGAAAAGAAAATTGATATTAGTTCTTATGCCATGCTAAAGTTAATAGGAAAAGTTCCCTTGTTTAGGAACCCCAAAGATTTTAAATCTTAAGACTGACTGGCAAAGCAATCAAAGTTGCTACTCACATGGGCTCTAATTTAGTTGTTAAGTCAAACAGAAATGTGTCAGAATTTTATTGCAAAAACAGTTTGAATCAAAAAAAGAAAATGGTTAAAACTCCATATTATAAAGAGAATAATGAACATTATAGCAAGGAAAGTGACAAATTATTGTAGCATCTTGAACTTTACTACAATTTTATATGGTAAAAACATTCATTGTCAATAGCACATATAAGCAACTATGTGAGAGCATCTGAAAATAATGGGCTGAGATAAAGGAACAAGAGAACTGTATACTATTTTATTTAAATACAATGTATATGCATAAATCAAAACACTTATTAAAAGGAACAGAAAAAGCAGTAATTATTGTCAAAAACTGTTATCCTCCTGGCATTATTTTCAATAGGATGAACACAGGGGACACTCTTATGACTGATAGTCAACATATACTTTGGCCCTGTATTCAAACTATTCTTTTGATTCGTTAAATGATACTTCTATTTATAAATCTGCTTCTATTTACTAATCTTTTTAGATGAAACAGCATGGTATCTGGCTGCATTGCATGGTAATTTCTACGCTTGTTGGTTGAATGACACAGGAAGAGAAGAAAATTTCCTTGGGGTCATGTATTCTCTCTTCTCATCTTCTGTGTAGACAAAAGAACAAAGTGAGCACTTTAGTTGCTCTCAGTGACGTCCCTTTATGATCAGACCAGATTGGCTACACAAACTTTAAATAACATTCTTACTTCATAAAGAAGACTAGCTGGGATCCCATTGCCAATAAAAACTTTAATATTTTGTTCTTAATGGCCTGACCTGGAAGAAACAATGTAAAAACGTACATTTTGCAGACATTTCACATTTTTATTTGCTTTTAAGTCTCCTTTATCAAGATATTAATTTCTGATCAATCAACAAAACCTTAGATAATGCTAGCAAAACTAATTTTCAGAACATTAGTATCCTTGCTATTTCTTGAGACTTGTGAAGTGCTTGCTTCTAATAAGACTAAAACCTATCTTTCAAAAAGCAGCAACACATCAATAAAGGATTCTACATCTGCTTGGGCAGAAGAAAATGAACATTTTGAATACTTTCTAGATATATTCAAGAAAATATGTTTCTAAACAAAATATAACTTTGGCTAGTTTGTTGATGAATAATTAAACTACTCATTCTACTAATATCACTAGATTCAATTTTAGTTAATTAACTAGAATGGGCATAGTTCAGATGAAGGTTCTTTGGGGAAAATTTTATCCTCATGTTTCTGTAACAACATCCAGAAAGTCTTAATTTCTCTCTTATAAAATATTTTATATATCAGCCTTAATCTCTTGTCCTGTTCAACCTTATTTCCTCTGGGGAGAAAAACAATTCTGTATAATAAAAGCTTCAGATATTCATATTGAGTATATAATTGAAAATTATGAATATTAGTATTCAAAGAAGCAAACAATGTCCTTGAAATAAATTGTTCCTGAATGACCAGGTTGTTAAGACTATTACCACAGCTTTTGTGAGAAGGGGCGATGATAATTAACTAATAGGCAATTAATTCCCAATAACAAGCATTTTTTGGAGTTTCACCACTTTTGACATAGTTAAAACTCGGTTATTCTTTTTTGGAATGAATTCCCAAAAGATTCCAGTCTCAAAATCAGCCCTCAGCATCACCATTACTATACTTTTTGTTTAAAATACAACTGCCATCGTTACTACAGAATAAATTTTGTGTACAAAAGCAAAAGGATTTAAAAGTGTCTTATTTACTGTGTGTGAAGCCATATTTCAAACAATAGCATGATGTATGAAAATGGCCAATATAAACCACAAGGTGGATGGACTCGGGTATACTGGGGATGAATGCATCATTGGAAGACCTGAAAGATCATGCCAGGGACATGGAGAAAATCTATCTATGTGGTTGCAAGGAATAAAGAAGATATGACTGCAGGTAATCAATCAATCTATATAAGCCATTTGTTTGTTACATGATTTCCAAAATTGTCCACTCTATAGTAACAATTACCCTATTATAGAAAAGTAGTATGCATTTCACTACAAGATAAGGTTTTTCAAACAGTGTGTTTTTCCCACTCGAAATTAAGCTAGCTGAACCAAGATTCAACATCGACACCTGGACTCTTTATATAAGTGCTACAGAATAGACATATTACTTCTTTTCCTCTCTGATATCCTAAGCTAACATCTTCTGAATCCACATGATGTGCCCAGAAATCTCTTACTCAGCTGCTCATAATATGGGACTTCTTTTTTCTTGAATATCACATCCCTCCAAAGCTAATTTGTTGAGGGCCCAGGGGAGCATGTAGTGGAAGTCTGATCTGAGTTTTACTTTCCTCGTTCTTTTTATTCCCTCTCTCTGTCCCCTATTTATCTTTCCTAAGCAACAGACCATCGGAAACAACAGACAGCTCTTATTAAAAAGTCCAATAGGTCACCTGCAAGTAATTGTGTAAAATTAAATCTGGGTGAAATGAATGTCACAGGCTCCAACTCTTGTTTTCCCCTTAAAATGTTCTTGTTCATGCTGAAGTTGAAATATTTTTCTATTATTTTTGGGGAATAACACAATATGTGTTACTGTGGCACATGGAACAGCTCCAAATGTAGATGAAGTTTTCTTTTTTTCCACTTAAACTGATTTTACTTTTTATAAAAACATCAACAAATTTAATTTCTTATTTTGTATCATTTTTAGTATATTCCTTCATTAGATGGATATAAATATAAACACATTTAAACATATAAACACTGTTATCCCAATTCAACTACAATTCATGGGCACCACAATTATTGGGGTCCCAAACCATAATATTCCCACTGCCATGCTTCACAATTGAGATGATATTTATCTATTTATTCAGGAATGTAGTGTTTCATTTTCTGAAAAAAACATTTCTCATTAATGCTCCAAAGTTCTACTTTGATCTTTTCGTAGGACATTATTCTAATAGCTTATTGAACACTCAGATTGCCTTAGGCAACCTCATAAAGTTAACTGTGCTTTCTGATCAGCACTGATTTCATTAGTATCCTCCCATGTACTACACCCTAATTTATTTATTTAAAACATTTATATAGCCACTCATCTTCTAATCAACTCTGGGCCAACAAAAGTTTTCTATTCTCCTTATAGTGAACTCACTAACACTGACATCATAAAATAGAAGAATGGCTGTAGATCTTTTGCCGTTATACTGAAGTTCTTTGTAACTTCTGCAAGTATTACACACTGTTGGGAAATTTCTGACACATAAGCCTGACACATAAACACCCCAAGCTCCATAAATTTTATCCGGTTGTTCCCAAGAGAAGGCAAGCAGTCTGGGGAGGTTCTTGTGTTATACCTAGAACACAATAAAGTTGCTGACTTAGACCCTTCATAAGTGGCTCTGGTTGCTTGTACCTGACATATATCTTGCTCTAAGTCTGATTTTTGTTGATTGACCACTCCTGGGAGGAATAATAATGGTGTTGTACTTTCTCCACGAAGAATGAAGGCAAATATAGTTCCTCTGCTAGAACAGGGATCCCCAAACCCCAGGCTGTGGCCCATTCAGAACTAAGCTGGCAAGTGGCAGACCAGTACCCATGCTCAAGCACAGCTCCACTCACACAAGCAGCAGGCTGCTGAGCATATTCCACTCATGCAGCCTGGTTCCCCTGTCTCCCACCCCCCACAGCTGGATGGCCAAGCCACAAATGTTGGAGACCACTGTTCTGGAGAGATGTTCCCTGAAGATAGGCTCCTGCACAAGTCCAAAATGTCAGAAGACTAATCCTCTGGTCCTGGTAACCGACCCAGATTTGATCCTGCATTTCCCCCATTTGTGACTTTGTGTCTGTCAATCAATTGTTGAAGCCTAAAAAATTTGGCACCAGCCATCCTCAGCATCCTGAGCTTCAATATCCCATTTTTCTAAGGTCTACAGAGGTCTCTTTTGATTGGTACATGATTCATTCTACAAGCCTGTATCATGAAGAAGATATTCTGATGATGGCAACTAATACAGTATATGTTGCTTTACAAGGAGTGGGGGTCTTTCAAATACACCCTTGATTGTTAACTCATTGATTGGAACATCTGACACAGATCCCACCCAAAGAGAGGTTGATTATCCCAGGGTTTCATATACTTTTCCAATCAAGACTGTAAATGTTGGTTCAATGTGCTCAATAAAGACATGACACAGTACAGTGTTTTGTGTGTTGTTTCTTTAATCAGAATGTCTTTCTGCTAATAGGACTTAAATGAAATTCTAATCTCCTTCCTGGTCATAGTTCTACAAGATTGTGGATAGTTCTAAAGGCCTGAAAAGTTTAACACTTTATTATCAAGCTGCAATACTTAAATGGCAAACAAATCCTTTGGAATATAGCAATAGCACATAGACTTATATACCGCTTCACAGTGCTTTAGAACTTTCTTTAAGCAGTTTACCAAGTCAGTATATTGCCCCCAACAATCTGGGTCCTCATTTTACCCACCTCTGAAGGATGAGTCAACTTTGAGCCTAGTCAGGATTGAACTCCTGGCAGTGAGCATTCAGTTAGGCTACAATACTGCACTCAAACCACCGTTCCACCACAGCTCTTAGTTAGAGCTCAGTTAGAATATGGGTCTAACTTCACCACTTGGTTCTCCTAATAAGCCTGACATGATTTTGTTAAGCATAACACTTAACATTTGTTGGGCCCAAATAACAAAAAGAGGTTCTGCAACCTGTTTATAGAGTTCTATTCATAAATGCAAAAGCATTTCTTTCCCCACATACATCAAAACTATTTTCCCCACAACTTTAATATATTTAGAGATACCTATTCCCCAGTAAGAGGAATAAGTATCCTATTTTTTTAAAAAATTACTGAATCATTAGACACATGCCAGAGTGTGGCGTTTTACATACATTTTAAAGTTTTAGAAATCAGTCATATTTCACTATTTCAACTTCAGAGCCTTATGCCTGTCTGTAAAGTTTGTACATTTTTCTTTCCCCACTGAGCCCATGGGATGCATACCACATGTCAGTTTCCCCAACATAACTTTAAATAGTCATGCCCATTTGATTTAAAGATCCTATGATAATTAAATGGAACGCCCAGATATGTGATCCCATGTGGAGTAAAGTTTCCCCGCAATCAATCCACTGGAATGCTGCCTTGGATTCAAGCTGATTTCTAGTGGGACAACACAACAAAGCATATTCTTTAAAGAAACAGCACCCCCCCAAAAAAAAAAATAAACCACTCAGAGAGGACAAGAGTTATGCTACTGCCAGAAAGGCATGCAAACACAGAGCTTTTGATAAGCAGCTTCAGAAGCTCATAGAAAGAAGGTAGGTCTCAGAGGAAAGTTTTATCTTTTAACAAGTTTGTAATCCTCCTAACACCACCATGCTTATGCAAGCACTGCCTTTCAGAGAACAACTGACATGTATGTATCCACCACAATTCCTGCTGTATCTAAATTTAATAAGAAACAATCAAATTTTAGAAAGGAAATAAAAATTTAAAACCAGCCTTCAGAGGATTACTGGAAACACCTACATTAAGAAGGAGCATCTTATTGTTTTCCCTTTCCTTTTTCCATCCCATCACCCCTTAAACAGATTCAGTCTGGAAAAACATTTAATCCTCAGAAGCTAATCTAAATGTAGCACTCAAAAGAAGACAAAGGGGATGTAGAAGTGGGGGTTGAGGGGGGGGTTGGCCACTATTTTCAGGGAGTCTCGTATTATCCCAGGAGCGACTGCATCAGCAGAGCTTGGAATGAAAAGCCATTTTATTCTCTGTAGCAGTGAAGAGATTAACAAGTTGCTTTCCCTAAACCCAGCCTGCTTCACAGCTCTCTGAACACTGTGGAAAGGACAGCAAGTAAAGTAAGAGGTGGGGAGGACTAGCCTTTTATTTCCATGCTGCCGCTTCTTTTGTGGATGATCGGTGATGTGAAGAATTTGTTAAGCAGCAGAATATGTGCACGTTAGTGCTTAGATCTAAGCCTCCTGCCTGTAATTCCATGGCAAACCGTATAAGCGCAAAATAATGCAGCCGTTTTTGCAAAATAAAGTAGGCAGCGCATTATGTGGGCAGTTCACCAAACTAACATAGTGTGCCACAAGGCTGCAGCAGAGAAGGCTGTGCAAAACCACAGGTTTTCCAAGCTATGATTGGTAAGCCGTAGTTGCTATGTGGTTCTTTTTTTCCCTCTTTTGAAACAAAAAGAAGCTAGTTAACTTCCAACGCAGTGAAAGAGAGGAGATTTATTAAGGTGCTGCCAGGGAACAGGAAAGGTTAGAGTTCCCAACAGAAATTAGAAAGTATTGATCGTACCAGATCAAGCCACCCTGAATCAAAACTGATATAATCCTCCAAGCAACAGCTACATAACCTCTCTACCAAACATCTGCCTTGACATAAACCACTGCTTTTCTTTTCTGAATGCATGTCTCTTCTACTCAAACAAAGAGCCAGGCTTGTCCACCAACCTTAGAGGAACATTTCTATTATGTGACCTTGTCAGAGGAGTTCTACAGAATGCTCTGAAATAGTGAAGTGCTATCACAAATATCAGCATTATTCATTCAGAGGAAATAAAAAGCCTTTTAACACACTAGATTACTTCTGCAAGAGATGCAGATGATCAAGAGGACAGGAAAATGAATGAGAAAGAGATCCTACAGAAGTTTAACTATGCTAAGAAAATAGCTTCTGTGATTTGTACTCTTCTGTTCTTGATGCCATTTGATTTCTTAAAAGCAAGAGCTGTAGTAAAACAAAAATGTTTTTAGTTTATCCAAATACAATAAGTGACACATAAAAAGGTGAGAAAGTCCTATAACGTACAGTATATACAGTAAGTGATGAGAAAAAATAAGATCTCATTCTAGAATTTACTATGAGTAATGACAAGTGGGTAGTAACATTAGAACTGGGAGCGAGGAAACCCATTTCCTATTACATTTTTTTTTAAAAAAAACAGCTACTTTTATGAGAAGTGAACACAAGGCTCAAAGCTAGCTCAAAATCTTTTGCTGAATAAGAGACAAAGAGGAAAATAGAAATAAATCCAATGACCTCTCCTCACACTACTGCAGCATCACTAAAAGCTCAGTTTAAGAGGTCAAATATAGTTCATCCCTAAGGCTTAGTTATTGGTGAATTATCCTAAGCTAATATCTTCTGAACTCATGTTGTGTACACTTTAAAGGGGTGAGTTACAATTGAAATGAACTTAAGGTGAGGGTCAACAAATTTGGAGATTTTGAGTGCAGCTAAATGAATTGCAATGTAGTGATGAACAAATATAGAAACATGAGCAGATTATTATGTCTGGTGGATACAGCACATAGCCATCTTAGCATACCAGAATTCCTTATCTGCCTACTAGGATTTGAAATAGCATGTAATTTGGTGTTGAACTGCTGAAGGGGAAATGAGCCTTGTGGTCTAGAGGTTAAAACATCTGCCTACGATGCAGGTGACCCAGGTTCAAATCCCATAAGGGTATGA
>JAEANM010008452.1:0-17001 GCA_017656035.1 Myanophis thanlyinensis | reverse complement strand
AATTAGGAAAAAATAACGTCAATGTCAAATGTCAAAAAATATGTGTGAAGGCATCCATGTGTGAAAACATCTGGTAAAAACAACTGGTAAAACAATGGAATAAGATGGGAACCTGTGAGGAAGGGACTAATTCCAAAAAGGAAGGGCAGGCCAGTACACACAGGAGCCAGCTAGTGAGATTTGGCTTTTTTTTTCATGGATGCTCAAGACAAGAAAGAAGGAAACAATTGGTCAGATCTTACAGTGGCCATAAGTGAAACTGAGCACCAGCTCATCAGCAACCCAGATTTGTTGCCAACCTACTGCAATCTAATCCTGGAGTTTCTGAAGTTATCTTTAAGATAACTTAAGCAGTTGGAAACAGCATGACAGATAAGGAATTTTGCATCCCAACCAAAGAAGCCCATTATTGTTAGTGCAATAATGTTTTTCAGAGGAAATGCCACAAACTGAACCTGGGTCACCTGCATGCAAACAATATAATCTGCTGTGAATTATTTTTCCTCCTGACCCAATTCACAGATTCTAATGAGCTTCTCAGTAAGCTGTAAGCTAAGGTGCTGACAGCATAAATGCCATCTTTCCTGTGAACTTATCAAATATCCTTTTTTAAATCAGTTGTTTTTCAAATCTCAGTTTATCTACAAATGCAATTTATCTACCACCTGAAACCTGTTGAACTCCAAGTGGCTAGAGCTGGGGGGTATAAATGGGGATAATAATATATTGCCCTATTACTGAACAGGAGTGTTGTAAAGATTATCAAGATAACATATGTGAAACAGAACACTTTAAAGTGCTATATAAATGTTAATTATTATTACTGTTACAGCCCATTCTGGGTTTTATAGCAGATGCACAAAGAACCCCCAATGTATCTATAGTTTTTTCCTACTTAATGGATAAGCATTCTGCTTTGTCTGAACATCTTGCAATTAAAGAGTCCCACTAATTTAACTGACTCAATGTAACTTAATTTGCACATCCTGCTAAATAGAATTCATTGGAAACAATAGAACATTCCTTCTTTACTTTCCATCTAAAAGAATGGAAGAGATTTCTGTACAACCATTTCAAAAAGTGATAGTTACATATATGGTTATTTTAAACTTTCATAATGTATATAGTACAGACCCTTAGTTGATGACCATTTCATTTCTCATCCTATTAAGTGAAACATCTAACAAACTGTAGTAACTTTTCAACATACACCAGAAACTCTAAAAAGCAGCACTACAATTTTTCAAAATATGTCGTTTTAAGGTAGACATAGCAAATTTGATCACTGCATATATTCATGCTTGTTTCATTTACATAATTAGGAAGGACTTAACAGAAAAAAACCTATGCTAGATAGGAATTGATCAAACCCGATGCAATGGATAGTAGAAAAGTAGTATTGCTGTTCAGTTGTTTTTGACTCTTCGTGACTTGGTAGACATCAGTTCTCCAGGATTTTATGCACCGTTGCATTTTGTAACTTCATTCTTGTGGTATCATTAATAGCATCAGCTCATCTTCTGCCAGCCTGGTTTTTTTTTTTTTTATGCCTTAGATTTTCCAAGCCTGAAATTTTCTTCAAAAATTTTTACATCCATTCCATGAAATGTGCCCAAAATATGTAAGATTTATCATTTTTTATTAGTGCTTTCAGTGAAATGTCTGCTCTTAACTTTAACTAGTGTGGAATTATTTGGTCTGCTTGCTACCTGTGATACATTACTGATGTAGAAGCTCATAAAGAAACAAAATCCAGTGTGGTGAAAGTATTACTTGACTGAATGTTATTAGAATAAAAACATAGCCATGACGATAATAGGAAAGAAACCCAACCAGTGGTGAAATTCAATTTTTTTTACTACCAGTTCTGTGGGCGTGGCCACAGGATTAAACATCACCAAGCACAGAATTAAACTTCACCAAAGTTTCAATGTAATAAGGGGAGAGGCAGTTTCTGTGAGCAAGGCAATAAAGATTAGGATAGAAACAACTGCCTTATTTATAGGATTAACCCTGTAAAGTTAATTTTTACAGGATTAACCCTGCAAAGTGGGAAAAAAAAAACAAAAGGAGATTTCTTGTAGTAATTGGTTCTAATTGAACAGGTGTGAACCAGCTGAATTTTATCTCTGGTTTGACCCCACCCCCTGCAGTTGTCCCTAACTTCTTTACTGTATTTATTTAAACAAACAAAAAGTTGTTTGTTTGTTTGTTTATTTGTTTGTTTAAACTCAGGATGAGGAACATATCCAACACATTCCAATTTTCCCCAGAACAACAATCCTCAAAGTCATCCAGGTAGCTTTCATGGCTAAGATAGAGCCTGAACTCAGTCTCCTGCTTTCTAGCTTGGTGCCTTAACTACTAGACTAGACTGGCTCTCTGCTGCCTCTGTGATATGTGTGGTGACTAGTAATGTCCTTTTAACACAGGAAAATTTAAGTGCAACAGTTGTTTGAGTCCCTGATTGTATTTATCCTTCTACTAGAATCCCCAGCCCATGAGAAAAATAGTCATAATTTTCAGTCCTTAATATTTTATGGGTCAGGCAGGTAACTCAGGAAACATATTTGGGACAAAGCCTTTAGATAGTGATCACCTGTAATGAACTTCTTCATGCCAGTCATCTGTCATTCTGATTATTTCTGAACATTGGTTTAGGCTTTTCTGGAAGAGCTGTAAATCTGTGTCCTAAATATCTCAGCTGATAGAGCAGTGGAGTAGAGACAGGAAGCACAATATGTTTTTATCTCACTTTACTCCATGCTTCTCTTCTACTTCACCAGCCTGTCAGCCAGACTATTTTATATATTTATTTATCAGATTTATATACATGCCCCTCTCATAAATTTACTCTGGGCCAGGTGGCAAGTCTTTAGGGTTTACTATTACCCCTGTGGTCTAGCATGTTATCCAAATGCAAATTGATTGTTAACTGATGGTTAAGCAATAATTAATCCTTCAGCAAAAAGCAAGATTCACAAAACACTATCCAGCATCTAGAACTGGTGTCTAGGTGACTACTTTAACTACTTAATGCTAAGTAACAATTAGTATAGCAGGCAAGCATGGTGAATGCATTATACATATTGTAATTAAGAACACTTTTACTTTTTGCCATAAGTGATAAGCTTTTTGGTTTAATTGCTGTCTCTTCTGGCAATTCATTTGTAAATGTATCTGACAGTTTCTTTCAGCTTAAATACTGAGAACAGAATTCTGGATTTCAGATGCGAAGACTATATCTCAGTTCAATCTTTTCAGATCCAGTGAAAAGAAAACCTGCAGCAATATTAGAGAAAAATACTAGCATTCAGTTTTGTTCATGTTTCTTGGACAAAAAAAATATCTGTATACCACGTAACTAATATTTTTTAAAATGTCTATGCTAGAAGCAAATAGTCTAGAAGTGCAAGAATAACCAATATTAATGGCTTTTAGATTAGTTTAAGAGAATTATTAGTTGGGCTTTGGAATGCTGTGGTTTTTTGTTCAGTCTAAACATTTGGTTGAGTAATCTTTTTAAATTCCATTCAAAAAGTTAAGGAAGTTTGGCTTGATCACCAAAATAACAAATTTATTAAGAGAATAAGGATCCAAATGTATCCCATTAATTATCTTGAATTACTTTACTTCAGCATGAGAAGTGAAAGAAAAGGGTTGAGAGAAAACATAAGATGGCAAATTATCTTTTTGCAGTTTCAGATTAGAATTTTGTTGATGTTTAATTCTTGTGGCTGCTAGAGAAAATGGAATAGTGTTTGCAATTAAATGACATAAGGGTGGTTGATAACAGAAATACTTGTAAGGAAAATTTATGGAGTGAATTGTCTAAATGAATATGGATGATGGATAGATCAATGAATAGATAAATAAATACATAATTTTCCCATTTCTTCCAATGATGTGGCTGCTAAATATATGAGTTACCAATGAATTATAAAGCTGTAAATATAATCCCTGACAATTATTTCATTTAATGATTAAGGCACAAGACTAGAAACCAGCCTGTAAGTTCTAACCCTACCATAGACATGAAAACCAGCCAAGGAGAAAAACACCTTTGTCATTTCTCAGTTGTTTTCCCCCCAAAGATGCAAGATAATGAAATATATGATCAAGTTTGTTAGCACTCCATAGCAATGTTATCTAAACACTTCTGGAGATGCTCTATGAACCACTTGATGGTTACCTTATGTCGGTACATATGAGGATCCCAATCCCTGAAATGAAAAATAGGTTGGGAGTTACTTATTTTAAGTAGTCCTTGAACATCATTCTTCCATCATGACTTACCTCATTGTAGCAAGTAGAAGTTTGGGTGTGAGGTTGCAAAGTAAGTTCTCTGATGAGACAAAAAAGAGGACAGGATTCAGGACTGTAGTAGCTTTAAAGAAATAAGATAGAGATGCTGAACTTTAGAATCAGTACCATGGAGACTAATTCACAATGCACTATGTAACATGACCTTCAGGGAGAAACTCGCACAGTTTAACAGTTGTGTATGAGAATTCTTCTTGGAATATCATGTCTTCAATATTTTACAGGCTTTTAAATGGGTATTATCTTCCTTTGTGTTGATTGGCTTCTGCAGGGAGTGAAATTGCCATAAAAATAAGAGAACCTGTTTGGGGGAATACAGAGCAGCTTTAGAACTTCTGTAACATTTCTGATAAGTGAGATCCTAAAAGTTTCTGTAAGGTAAAACTTGCAGTTTTTCTAAGGCTTATTTAGAAAGAAAGTCTCATTTTCTTTCACAATGATTTTTTTAAATGGATGTCTATAACTATATAGATGTTAATTGACAATCTTAGTTTAATTTGGAGAAAAGGAAATAGGAAAAGTCTACATAAAGTAAGATTACAATTAACTTTTCCAATTTACCATTTAAATCACTGAAAGTCAGCATTACGTGTTGAGAACCTTGCTCACTGTTTTTAAATTTTGCAATGTGTACAGGCATGTAACCCGACACTTGAATGATCTTCCCCCTCCAAAGTTATATAATCCCAATACATTGGCCAAATTGGGGAAACGGGAAGATCCTACTTGAGAATGTGATTTAGGGGAAAATTACAGATGATATTGTAAGACATATGACTAGATATTCTATAGCTTCCACTATCTCTTCCCCTGTCATATAGATGATGAACAACTGTATAAAAAAATAAAAATAATTTGGTTGAGGCCCAAGAAATGTGGAGAATTATTTCTCCCATGTCATTTTCGATGTTTAAATAATTATTAGTGGTCTTTAAAAAATGTAAAGCATGGAAACCAGCAAACTTTGTTCCATGGAACAAATAGCATCTCTTGCAAGAGTGGTAAGATAATGGTGTAAATGAAAAACAATATACTTTTCCTTAGCACTCCAGTTGAATAGCCTGAATAGCCTATATAAAATGTTCAATCGATTTTGTTTCAGATAAACAATTGAGACAAAACAGTGTGTGAAGTCAAAAACATACCAGAACAAAATAAAACACCACATTAATGCAGCAACTTAGTAACAAAGTGACAAGAAGAAACTCAGCAAATAATGTTTCCCAATGAAAAGATAAAGTTGTTAAGTTAGAGATCAGAAATTCAGTTCAAAAGCCTTATGTCTATATGAACCCTAGATAGCCTTATAATTGACACTATTGCTCCCACCCTGTCATCCCTAATTAGTATAAGCAAGGGAAAAAAATGAAACACCAGAACATAAAACTTATTTTAAAAATTAACTTAAAACTGTAAGAATTTCTGTGGTTCAGGCCATAGGTTTATCTTGTCCAATGTTCTATATAATACAAAGATCAGGTGAATGTCATGGTGGTTCTGGGAAATAACAAACCTAGCTTGGACAATAACACTTTCACTTTCCAGCAATTAAGATCATATAGGGCTGGTGCTTCCAATTCAAGAAGTAATAAACAGCCACCATTAGTATTAGTGACTTTGAAAGCTTCATTCTATCCAAACTCCTTTTCAAATTCTCCAAACTATCTACTGTGATTACAACTGGTAGAAAATGCACCAAAGCATAAATTAAAGCACAGGAACTAATGTCATTGCTAGAATTATGCCAGCTGGCAGTAATGAGGCTTATAGTCTAACTCATCTGGAGGACATTGGGTTGGAGAAAACTGCAGTCTACTCGTGGGAGAAGCTAAGTCTTCTGCTCTCCTCACCTTGTGCCCTCCCAGCACAAAGCATATTTCTGCTGCTTTCAGCTCTGTATCCTGCCTCAATAAGGACGTAGTTCTTCTTCCCTTGGGTGTTGGCAACAATAAAATCATAATTTCAGAGAGTCAATTGAAGAAAAAAAAAGGGGTGCATGGATCTAGCATGGATCCAAAATGCCCTTTGAGGTTCTAAGTAGATCAACTTGTAATTCTCTGCACTCAGTGAAAGAGTTGATTGTTTCCTATGCCTATGGAAGCAGAGCTCCTGTCGTCTTTTTAACCGATAGTGAAATCGGGATTTCGATTATAATGCTTCTGTTTGGGATAGGGGTGGGAAGGATGATGCTTCCTTCTCACAAACTCTGATAGAAAGGAGAGAAAGAAATAAAATTCAAAATGTTCAACAGCTGAAAAACTCAATCCATTCTCTTCCTATACCGGTAATTCCTGCTCCACCCACCACCACTTATGCCAAAGAGTAATTTTCGCCTTCATCCCCAACTCCAGACAGTGATGATATCTGAAGGACAAAGGTGACCAATGCATTAGAAATTCAGATGACCTCCAAAATATCGAATGTTTATTATTATTATTATTATTAAAAAAAAAACCACCCCAAAACCCTTGTACTGTAACTTGCGTCCTGAGCAAGCCGAGGAGCAAAAACTCCACCGAGCATCGGTTGTAGTTGACAACAGTAATTGGTAATAATCATCGTTCGGGAACTAAACGTGACGAACGGCTTAGGTTACTTTCCTTGCCACTTTCCCTATATTTAAGTTTTACGATTTAAAGCGACGCCGCTAATCAGAATGGAGAGAGAAAGACCGTAAGTACTGTAGAAGCTGTATATGAATGGAGGGGGTGGGACTGCAGGTTCCAACTTCAGCCCCTCCTTTCTCGGGAACCAGCCAGTCCCTCTGCAGGGTGTTTGGGCGATTCTGATTCGTTCTCTGGAGTGATCCAATTTGCATCCGGCTCGCCCATTTGTGAATTTGGTTCCCGAAGTCCTCGCTTCACTTCACCTGGGCTTCCTAGCCGCCTTCACTTTAATTGAGCAACCCTGAGCATCCTGTTCCACTTTTTAAAAAGGAAGAGAGAGAGAAACAGAAGAGAGAGGAAAAGTCAGGAAAAAGAAAGAGGACCTCTGATTTCTCTTGTGCGGATGCCGGACTTTCCTTTCTACCTCTTCTTTTTAAAACCAAAAAGGTTGCTCCTTCAGTTTGCTCGGTTTGAGTTCCGCGGGAAGATCTGGCGTGTCTACTTTTTCCTGGACACACGTTGCGAGACCTCCTCCTCCGCGGCAGCCCCGCACCCGAGGAGGATAAGGCGGCTCAGTTGGTCGAGGGCACGTCGGTTGCTGTTGTGTGCGTGTGGGCTCCCCGGCGCGTGTCGGTGTGAAAGAGGAGATTAAAGCATCCCCGCAGTGCCACCTTTGTCTGTGGAGAAGCAACCAAGCCAGCAACTGGAATTGGGATAAGATCAAAATCTGTCTAAGGTCTCTGGCTGCGTTCCCCTCCTCCCACCTCCAATCAATATATTTTTTCCTCCCTCCCTCCCTCTCTTTTCTCCAGTTAAAAGTGAGGCGACGGAAGAGGGACGGGTTGGGGGGGGGGAAATCCCTGTGGATTGTGTGTGAACCTGGAGAAGAGAACGCGACAGCTGAGAAAATAGGATCCTTCTCTGCTTAGTATGCGTGGCTCCGCTGGTCCTCCTTAGAAGCTTGCCTACGTCTGAAGGGAACCTTACCCTTCTAAAAATATCTCCTTGCCTCCCCCCACCCGCCAAAAAACCTACCCAACCCACCTAAAGCAGCTCTTAGGATCTAGCAGCGGTTGACTTCGATTGCTTGCTGGTTCGCTCCTGTGTTGCTCGGCTGTTTAACCCATTCCTCGCCCGGTCCATTTGTGGCGCGCAACTCCCACTTTGGAAAGCGACACATTTTCCCTTTTCTCTCCCGCAGCCAGGTAGGATGGGGACTTCGGCATCATGAACCTGACCTTCTTTTCCCGGCTGGAATTTGAACTGCCCGGCCCGTAGGTGCTCCCTTCTTCTTCTTCTTTCCGGGTTTTTGCTCAGTGCGCCTTGACCATGCGGTGCACTGCTTGGAGAACAGCACCAGGACGCTGTCCCGCGTGGACCCTGTGGATGGGCTCCCTCGTCTGGGGATGTATCGTAAGCTCGGCGCGGAGTTCTTCCGGCGCGGATTTGCCGGCTTCTTCGTCCGCCTCTTCGCAGGTTCAGCAAGAGCATCATTTCCATGGCAGCAAGCATCACTCCGTGCCTATTTCCATCTACCGGTCTCCGGTCTCTTTGCGGGGAGGACACGGTGGGTGCCGCTCACGCTTCCTTTTTCGCCGACCGGCCCGAAGTGGTTTTGCTGGCGCTGGGGGAAAAGGGTCCTTGGGCTCAGAGAACGGGGAGAAGCCGAACAGGTGCCCCAGGGAGAAAGGGGGTGGAATAGGAACCGAGGAGGAAGGGAAGAAACTTTCCCTAGTCTGTTAAAAGCAACCCTACAGCGGGAAAGCCTGTTCGCACCCGGCCAGCGGGGATATTCACCAAGCCTTGCTTTCCAGCAGGGGGTGAGTGCCATGGAGAGCGTTGCCGAGCCCCAGAGGATTGTGGGGGGGGGACGGGGTGCTTCTCCTGGGCTGTGGGGTCTGCTCTTGGTCCTGGCAGGTGGCCGGGAGATCCCTTCTTTCCTTCTTTCTTCCTTCCTTCCTTCCTCTTTCTCTCTCGGCTCCTGTCCTCCTCCGCCTGCTCGCCCCTCTCACTGGCCGCGGCTTCCTCTGGCCTAGAACTGACCGAAGGAGCCTCCGTGTCGCAGGATGCTTCGTCCTCGGCTACGGTTTCCTCACACTTCGCTACGCTGGGTGAGGGCGGGAGGGCAGACGGGGAAATAGGGGAAGAGAAGAGATGCTGGGGCGATGCCAGAGTTTGGCCACCGGCGTGATTTGGGGGGGGGGGGAGGAGTAGTCTCCCCACCTTCCCCACCATTCAAAGCCTATTTTTGCTGCCCCCACGATCTAAGCTTCTCTTTCTCGAAGTGCGAGACTTCCTCGGGCTTTTCTTCTCTCGACACGCGGGGAAAAAAATCGTATTTAATAACTCAGAGGAGTTACTGCCTCCTGGTAGGTTCTGAAGAGGAAGAGGAAAAAAACACAACAACAACCCAAACCCCTCATTTAAGAAAGAACTGCTGTCCGGGGGTGGATGGGGAGAGATGGGTTAGCATTCCCATAATCACAACGCCTGGTTCCCTTCACCAGGATGCGTTACATAAACTCCCATTGGCTAAGTTTGTACCACATGTTAAAAACCATAAGTCATGGTTTACAAACCACAATGGACATGCTCCATGCAACCTGCTAATCTATAAATAAACAAAATGTTGCCTTAAAGTGTTTTTGAAACCGAGCTAAGCTGGGAGAAGCAATGCAAATCTGAAATTGAATGTAGGCATGCAGAAGTGGCCTGAAAGGAAAGGCATCAAGAAAGGTGGTTATAGTTTTTAACTTTGCTGAGGGGGCTTTCTTCTGCTCTGCCCAGAACTAGTATGACAAACCATTCCATAGAAGGGAGAGTTTATTCTAGAGAGGCACTGACTGATTACTAAAGCCTAGCTAAAAGACATAGAAAGGCCAGCTATATGGATTGGAAACTGTAGATGTGATCCGAAAAATCCATTGGAAATAATTAGGGAGATGAGAAAGCGTATTTACCTGACTAGGCTCACTGAGATCAATGCAAGTACAAATAGGGAACAAATAAACTTAGAATATTGAGGGAGAATGAAATGGGTCATAGCGTTTGGAAATCTTTCTAATTTTCTTCTATTAGCATTTTAAAACTTATTTCTGATCTTTACTATTGATTAAACGCATATTTGGTTTGAGGCAGAGAAATGACTTAAAATACTCTTACCATATTGATTTTAAAATTCTATTTTTAATATGTCCTTTAATACAAACTTAATATATTCATTCTTAATCTTGGCACAAGAAATAAGGTTAATAGGATAATGTGGAATTGGAATGCCAATTCTTTGGAGTAGAATGCCAGCCATGTATGATAGGCAGATATTTTGAGTTTGGATATTGGTCCCAGGATGTAAAATGCCTGCAACAATACTCTAAGGACTGGAATGATATACCTGGAAGTCCAGCCTCTGGACATTTAGTCTCTTGAAAGGGATGGCACCCAAATGTCAGGGTCCTTAATCCAGGGAAATAATACCATTTATAAAGGTGGTCATTCTATAATCTACATATTATATTAAATAATATAAAACCATCAGTCAAATCAATTTTCTTGCAAAACCATGTTTTTTATTTTTAAATTGTTTTTAAGTTCTAAGTTTTATATTTCTAGACTGAAATGCAGCTGAGACACCTTTTTATATAGATAGATATCAGTCAATAATAGTTTTGTGTGTTAAACTTCCAATGTGTTACCTTAATTAAACCTGAACCTAGATATTCATCATCAAACATTTGTATATTACATCCTTACCCAACCTATTGTCTTTGAGATATGTTGGACCAGAGTTTCCAACCTTTGGGCCAACATTATTTAATAGTGTTGTCTGGGTAGAATGGAAATTCTACTTTAACACATCCGGGGAATAGCATGTTAGGAAGGAGCTCTGATTAAATATACTTAAGTTATAGTGTTCATAAAGTTCCTAGAAGTCATACTTTTTTATTCAGCTTTGGAAGATAAGTGCTTTATAAGCTACCTTATTTCTGCATGGGGCACTTGCAAATGAATCTTCTGTATTTTTTACCTGCTTTATTTAGGAATTGATTGAGATCCAGGGAACTTGCTCTCATTTAAATAAGATTTTTGTATTATCCCAAGGATAATACCAGAAATACATTTGGATTCATTTCTTCCACTTCCACTTGCAAAGATTTGTTTTAATTAATCCACATAAATGATCACTATTGTCCATCCTTTCTCTGTTTTATTGAAGGTCAATCAAATTTTAGTGCAAGTAATTATACTACAGATTCCAAGATGCACCAGATATTGTGGTAGCTTCTTCTTGGGAAATAGAATTAAACCTGTCAGGAACTGTGTCTGTATCTGTACTAAGGAGAGAGAAAATAGCTGATCTGGAAGGAAAAAAAAAGAAAGAAAGCAGAGGGGAAAACATATCAAGGGAGAGATAGGACAGCTTCCCTTTCCTCTTCCTCCTCCTTCCTCTCCCTCCCCTTCTCCTCTCCCCCATCTGAAATCCAATGGGTTTTGAAACTGGAAAAGAAAATCTACTGGTACTAGAAGTTGCATAAAAACTCCCAGAATTCTGGGAGCTGAAGTCCAAACATCTTAAAGTCGCCACAGCTGAGAAACACTACAATAGAGAGATATTCACAGGTTGAAAATAAATAGAAGAGATAGAATGCATTGCAGGAAAGCTAAGAAGAAATGAATGATAAGGTGAACCTTCAACTAAGCCAGTTTAGGATTGTTATCATGGTTTCTTTTTTTTTTCTCTACCATTTATTTATCACATATGTGAACAAAAGATATTCCTTCAAGTGACCACAGCAATGTTCTACTTTATTGAGACTGCGACACCTAAAATTCACAACAGCTATGGGAATTATAGCCCTATCATACCTACAAAGCGCTAAGTTGTAGAATGTTGAACTACAGTGCTTGTGGACTGGAGGAGTCAAAGACTTTGTCTATCAGTAAAGGAGTTAGATAAAACCAGCTTCTGTCGGCATACAGAGATACATGTTTCTTCAGTCCGGTTGTTTGTTAGAAAGCTATAAAAAATCAAATCAAGTCAAGTCAAGTAGGCTTTATTGTCATTTCAGCAATATACAGTACAGTACACAATAAAATGAAACAACATTTCCCCAGGACCAAGGTGCTACATCAGGCAACATAGAGTATGTGCTTTGTATGCCATCCGCAGTTGCGTGTGGCTCGGCCAAGGACTTACACACACATGACCAATCGTGTGCAGGAGAGCTCTAAAAACCAGCTGGATTTCCTGCTGCAATTGCACGCATGCACAGCGGAGGTCTGGAGACCAGCTGTATCTCTGCAATCATGCATGCACACATGTGCGATCACATGTGCATGCTCAGCTGGAGGTAAGTTGGCCGACAGCTTGTGCCCAGCAAGATGGCTCTGCATGCCACCTGTGGCACATGTGCCATAGGTTCGCCATCACAGACATAGATTAAAAAAAGCAGGACACAGAACTATACATAAACTAAAACTAAACCCTCATTCTCAGCCCCATATTTTTAGCCTTCAGAAAAAATGCTGGTTCAGTCCATTTTTATAGATATGTTGGTATACAATTCACAAGGTACACATCCCAACCCAGGATGTTGAACATCCTAGTACTACATGCTTAGGAATCACAAATAATATACTTTTTCCCCTAAAAGAAAATGTTTGGGATAATTGGAATTTCTGTGGTTGCAGGGAAGGCAAATTATTATGTCCTCTCTGTGATACACACTCTGTTCCAAAATCTGATTGTGTAAGATCTGCTTTGCATTTCTATGTGTAACCTTCCTACATCACTTTTCTGTTTTTCTCCCTTAATCTTGCAAACTCTTTCCTTTCTGGCCTTAAATTCCTTGTATTTAAATGGAATTTGATAGTAATTAACTTTCTCTGGTTTAGGCTCATTACTTGGAAGTATTCAAGGAGGAGTGAATCATGACTTCCTCTGAAAAGCCTTCCGATTATGAGGAAGAGGTGGTGTCTATTCAGGTTCAGAACTCATGGGAGGCTGGAGAAGAACAGTTGGGCAAAACTTTTGCCAGAATCAGAGACCTCTGAGAGTAGGAATTGTTGCATTCTGATTACATCATTTTAGTTTTACCAATTGAGACATCTAGGGTTGCAGAGAGTAGATATACTGAAAGATGGAATCTAATTTATTTATTATTTATTATTAGATTTCTTGACCACCCCTCTCCCGAGGGACCCGGGGCAGTATACAATGAACTAAAAAAGACTTAAAATACAGAAATAAATTAAAAATATAAATTAAAAAATTAACAATTTAAAATTATTTAAAATTTAATTTTTTTAAAAAATCCAATTAACCCCAAAAATTAATGTTCGGCCAGACCGGCCTGTTGGAATAAATTGCTGGCAGGAGCAGCACTGTTCAAGCTGATGAATTAATGTTTACCAAATACAATTTGCGAAAATCCAGAAAACCACTGGATGGTAGGAGAGTTATTGTCAGATACATTTTTACTACCGTCTAGTGCAGACATGGGCAAACTACAGCCCGTGGGCCACATCCGGCCCGCTGGGCTTTTTAATCCGGCCTGCCAAACTAGTTACTAGCAGGAACGCTGCAGTTCTGAGGAAGACCCGACACAAAACACAATGGTGTTTTGCTGCCTGTTAAAGGCCAAATCTTTTCATGTAATGGTTTTTACATTTAATTTATATTAGTTCACACAAACACACCATTCTCCTATTCTGGCCCAGCCCCTCTGTCAAATTTTAGAAACCATTGCGGCCCGTGAGTCAAAAAGTTTGCCCACCCCTGGTCTAGTGGGTCTCTAGACTTTTGTAACCTGGATATAGCAGCCCAGGATTAATCAAGTACATTTCAGGGAGGAAAAAAAAAACCATTGAATCTGGCAGATTTAAGTAAGCTTTCTGTTCACTTCTTCTTGCTGGCAACCTGACAGCATTTGCCGTGTAGGGAAAGAAAACAAAGTGTGAGTTCTGACAATTTTTTTCCATGTTGCTGCTTTTAAAAAAGCGATTGCCTTCAGTTTTTCTCAGACACTTGATTGTGATTTTTGGGAAGAAAAGTAGAAACCTCCATCAGTAAATTCAAGTCCTTTGACTAGTTTGAGATTTTGCTTGTCTCTACAGTACATGCAGATAACTTGGATTGGAGTTCTCTTTGGAATGAACATGAGAAAAAGGGGAGACTACAAAGACATCTGGTGTCTTATCAAAACACATGCTTAATTTATATCAGTGTTTCCTTCTATGTTGTACGATAGAGATGCTCAAAAATTGGATGAGTGACAGCTTTGCTGACTCACATTTCAAGAAAGTGGAGTGAAGAGCAGGCTGTCTGTGTTTATACACAGTATAATTTCTTCTTTGCAGAAAGAAACATATTTTTTAAAAAAATAAGCCAGCCATGCCATCTTCACAAGGCTAATCGCAAAACTAAGAAACCAGAGCATAGAAAGCCATTAAAATAATATTTAAAGGTTAAGAGCACCTATATTTGTACTACCTTGAGTATAGCCACATCTATTAGTATTAAGTTTAAGTAGCTCTTTTGATTTTATTCCAAAAAAAGATCTTTGGCATGCACAGGACTGTAAATGTAGCATCTGTTTGCTGCTTTTTAAAGCACCTGACTACCACCTCTTTTAGGCACAGCTGCTTTAATGAGTTGCAATATTTACAGTCCCGTGGGCCTCAAAATATCATTTTGAAATTATATCTGAAGTACTGCAGAGTTCTAATTAATATGACTTCACAGAATGTATTTGCTAACTCTTAAACTTTCCTACTCTGTCCTTTTCTGGTACTTAACCATGGGCTAAGAGAATAACCATACTTCTGATTTATAGCACCAGTCAGAGACATCCTTAACACTGCCAAACATTCATGTAGTCATTGTGATGATTGGATGATACTATAAGGCGTGGACATGAGTAACTTTAAGAATAAAAACTGAAATACCCAGCTAATCATAATGAAAAAAAATCAAACAATAAATACAGTATATTTCCTTCTAGTATTGTTGGTAAACCATATCTCAGCCTGATGTGATCTAACTCTGGGAAATTCTGTTAATCTTCCATATTTATTACAGAAAGTGAGTTTCCCTAGGAGTGGTACTTTTCATACAGTCTTCAAAGCAAATATAGACTGTGAATAAGTCAAGAGTTGGGATGATCTTCAGTTCTTCTTGTCTTAAGGTCAGCTGGTCTAGGGTGTGCTTTCCTCATTCTGGAACAATAGTTATTCATGAAACTTGTATGTTGCTGATTGTCAGTGCCACAATAATGAAAGACACACACACTCATTCATATATATTGCCTATGAGTCAGCATTTATTCCTAGAAACTTCCTCGACAAATAGTTTTCTTGGAAATTGTTTGACATTGTTTCCTTCCCAGGGCTAAGAGAACATACCTGGCCCAAGGTCACTCAGTTGGCTATGTTGTCTAGACCAGGGGTGGGCAGTTATGACTCCTTCATGATTCATGGACTTCAACTCCCAGAATTCCTGAGCCAGCATGGCTGGCTCAGGAATTCTGGGAGTTGAAGTCCACGAGTCATGAAGAAGCCGTAATTGCCCACCCCTGGTCTAGACTCTAGAGTGGGGCCAAAACCTATGATTTCCTGGTTTCTAGCCTGGTGCCTTAACCGTTACACTGAATTGGTTCACATATTTCATATATTGTTAGGTGATATGCAGTATGTGCAATTATTTGGGATTGTTTGCTACACAGATGTAACTCAGTTAATTTTACAAATGCAGATTTCATGTTGGGCTTATTCTTTTATTAGTCCAGAGGAAAGTTCATAAAATAGAAAGCTAGATGGCAAACAAAGGAAAGAAAGAGGTGACAGAAAGGGGGAAAATACAATTGCTATTGAAACTATGGAGTCTGTACTCATAACACTGTTAAAATAAAATGTGGGAGGCAGTTGCTAAAAACAGTCATTACTGTCAGGTTGCTCCAGAGATTGTGTGATTTAGCATATATAGCTGATGTTCATGAGCTGTACTGAATAGGATAAATTGGTAAAGTAAGACAATACTGTCACTGATAAGTATAAATGGTACAACCTGCCAAAGCACTTTCATATAGGATGCAGCACAGGAAGTGGTTTCTTAGCCTGATTTTTTTAAAACAAAATCAATAATTCTGAGATGACAGCCACCACTTTAATTTGTGGCCAGGCAATTCAGAGGAAGTGGCCCAGGGTGTTTCAGAACTGGTTTCAGAAATAATGTATCTCCAAAGAGTAAATGTGTGTTAGAATTGTAGATAAAAATAGAATGCTTGCATTTCAAGAAGCATGAATTTAGAGAGCAACTTATCATTAAAGCATATGGTGAAATAATACACAGTGGTGAAGTACAACAAAGGTGAATTTTCTAGTACTTTTCACTGTTTAATCCACCTGATTAGTAGATTAAATAGAATATGTGAACAGAGGTGTCTGCCGAATCCAATGCTTTTGTCAAAATAACTGAAAAATAGCCCTATGTTGTAAGCTCTGACGCTTCTGTAAATCTGTGTATGTGTACATAAAAAGGGCAAAATTTTCACACTGCAAAGGCATGAACTTAGTTTGTCTTAGTTGATACTCTTATCCCATAGCTGTTATGTGAGAACCAGCATTTCTGGCACAGACTGAATTTAAGATGGTGCATTCATTTTTGGCTTTGCCATCCATACTGTAGCACAATATCTCAGTGGGCATGAACTTGTCCATGTTAATCAAACCCTATAAAGATATAAACAAACTAATATTTACAGGGGAGAAACCATCCATCTGATCAGGTGTTTTGATTTTCTTCAATTTAGATCTTCTAAAGCTGTTTCTGACATTGTATGGATGTTAAGACAAGAACAGTTCATCAAAATCTCAGAAACTTCTTTTTTTAACATTGGTTAGGAATAAGCAAATGAAAAACAATATTTTCACCCTTAAGAGATTTTGCCTGGGATCACAGTGGATATTTAATGGATTTCTCTATTGTAATTTAAACTTGCTTGATAGTTTTGATGTGTATGCATGTGCACATGTGAGTGTGTATGTGTAGGTTTTGATATATATATATATGTGTGTG
>JAEANM010008451.1:0-17003 GCA_017656035.1 Myanophis thanlyinensis | reverse complement strand
AAACACACCATTCTCCTATTCTGGCCCGGCCCCTCTGTCAAATTTTAGAAACCATTGTGGCCCGCGAGTCAAAAAGTATGCCCACCCCTGACTTAGACTCTTTATTACCTTTGGTACCATTTTCTGCAGGTAGAATTATTTGTTCTAACTAAGAGGAGATGCTCTGGGGGAAAGGAGGGGATGGAGACTTGGAGTTGACTTATTTTGCAATCGTCCTCTTACTATAAAACAGCTTGCTGTAGAACAATCCGATGTCAGATTAGGTCCAATTCACATTCCAGCATATTGGATTAGATTAAAGAAGGGACACCTTTTTAAGGCATTTATGTGCCAGAGAACGCAGTATCACCCTGCTCTAGTTTTCTTGGTGCTGGCCCCAATTAACACTAAGGAATTCTGCCCAAATTCTGCATAGCAACATCAGGCCATCAGCCACTTGCTTGGACCTATGATAAGAAAGATTTAGAACATAGAATAAGACATAGAACAGCGGTGGTGAACCTATGGCACAGGTACCAGAGGTGCCACTCAGAGCCCTCTCTGTGGGCACGCGCACTGTTGCTCCAGCTCAGCTCCACCGCGTTTCTCGCCATTGTTTACAGGGAAACAGAAGTTTCCCTGCAAAAAATGAAACAGAAGCTCACAAAAGAAAAAGATCTCACCTCTTCCAGAGCTGCCAGGGTTGTGATACCCCATCTCCCACTGGCCAGCTGCTCTTTAGGTCTCCGCTGTGCGCATACATGCGTGATAGAGAGAGAGACTTGCAATTTGGGCACTCGGTCTGGTCTCTAAAAGGTTCGCCATCACTGACATAGAATAATAGAGTTGGAAGGGACCTTGGAGGTCTTCTAGCCCAACCCCCTGCTCGAGGAGGAGCCCCTGTATCATTTCAGACAAATGGTGGTCCAGTCCCTTTTTAAAAGCTTTCAGTGACGAAACACCCACAACTTCTGAAGGCAAGCTACTCCATTGGTTAACTGGTCTTAGGGAATTTCTCCTTAGTTCTAGGTTGATTTTCTCCTTAGTCAGTTTCCAACCTTTGTTTCTTGTCTTGTCTTTTGGTGCTTCGGAAAATAGTTTGTTCCCCTCGTTTTTGTAGGCGCCTCTCAAATATTGGAACAGTGCTATTATGTCCTTCTTTTCATTAGACTAGACATATGCAATCCCTGCAACCATTCTTCATATGTTTTAGCCTCCAGCCCCCACCATCATTTTTGTTGCTCTTCTCTGGCCCTGAGAAACTCTTTGCAAGAACTCAAATGTTTCTGTGGTTTTCCTAGCCAACGAGTTATTTCACTTATTTTTCCCACTTACCTTTATGTGTAATGATCTCTGTGCAGCATCAGCAGGATGGAGGACTTGCAAGCCACACATGTCGCAGATGTCCCCATGAATATATACGCAGTTTTCTCCATAACGACATTCTCCTACTGCAGCATAGGGACATAGTTGTTTCTTCATCTCTAAGCTGGTTTGCTGTTTCTCATATTCCTCTTCAATTACCATCCCCTGCAGAGGAGTTTCAGTGCAGGAAGGAGCAGCTGGAGCAATCAGAATGAAGACACAGATCATTTGATTCTTGGATGGTAAAGCCTGAGTAGCCTTTATTTTTTTTTAATGTAATCATACAAATTATTTTACTTAAGGAGAACAGCTACAGGTTAGTTCTCTATCACTCTTTCTCGTTTTCCAAACAAAAATACTGCCATCTTACGAATTATTTGAAACAACATGAAACATCTTTTTAATGTATTTCAAAAACATAAAAGGACATGAGAACACACTTATTTAGTTCAGTGGTCCGTTCCAAGTGAAACATTTAAGAACATGCATACTGTACTGCATATGAAAAGCAGGGAGATATGCTAATGTGCAGGTTCTGCATGCATGCAGACTGACATGTGAAAGGGCCACCTTTTAAACGTTTAGCCAACTACCAGGTGAAGGACAGCCATGGGGGAGGGTAAGTATTGACAACTATTACTAGTTTCCATGATTATAAACAGTGTTCGGATTTTGGCATCTGGTCGTGGAAAGCCAGAGGCATTCAGTTGTCTTTTCCCAAGGTAACACAGATCAGTTTAATACAGTGAACCCTGCTCATGTAGCAGGACTCCTAGAAGAAGAATGGCAGCTGCTTCACACTGCTGAGTTTTTCTAAATAATTTCTCATGTCCAGGAGAATGTTAAGAAATCTTCTGTGTAAATTAGGTTCCATCGTAGCCATTTTCATGGCAAAGATAAAACTATAGGAATTATTTAGTTCACAAAATGGACTCTGGGGCAACGCGCGCGTCTTCTTCTGTGGCTGCTTGCCACCATCCGCATGCATCTTTTTGGCTGCAAAAGAAGCAGCCCTGTGGACAGGCAAGGTGTGTGTGGGAAAATTATGACACCCTTAAAAAGGAAGTCCTAGCTGTTTTTTTTTTGTTTTGGGGGGGGGGTTCAAAAGAAAATAAGGCCCCGGGTGTATTTTGGGAGAAATACGGCATGTCTAAGTGCTATTTCTGTACATGTGGCAAAAAAATCCAAAAGTTACACCTGAAAGATGGTAATTTATTACAACCAACTAAAATATTTAGAACTAACTAAAATAATAAAATTGCAAGCTTGTGCATTTGCCATATTTTTAATTAAGCACAGCCCTACAAAAATTGGGCACTGGGAAGAATCAAGGAAGCCTCATCATTAGAACTGATATTTTTAAGTGATACCATTTGAAGTACAAATGAATAATTCTGCATTCAGTCCATAAATTGTAATTAGATATTTCTGGTATCAGTTACACTTAATCTTCAGAGGAGAAGAAATGGTGGTTTGCTGAGGTCCTAAAGATAAACAGACATTATGGCTCAAGTCCTTGTGATCCTCAGAGGCTACAATGTTTTTCCCTTCACACAAAAAGAACCAACTTCAGTCTGAAAAAGAACACCTATCATTTGGATAAGGAAAATATTTCTAATAAAAGGAGGGATAATTTACTTGGACAAATTTGTATTCTCTATCTAACTCTAACCTATAGAAAGGCAAATGATAGGGAAAGGCAGATCAAATATCTCCTAGCTGATAAAGTCTAGAGACTACAGCAGTGTTTTGCATGTATAACTTCCTCTTGCTGCCCACACTCCTCATTTGTTATTATATTAGGTATGTTTTTTTAGGTGAGTGAGTGCAGAGGACTTTCCTTCAATGAATATGCAAGTTAAAAGCCTCCCTAGAATATCTGGCACCTTCAGACCACAACAGATGGCTGGCCAATTGTGCTCAACTAAATGGACCATAGGGAGGCTCTGCCCTCAGTGGCAAGACTAGGAAGGAATCCCATAAATCAGTGTCTGATTTATTATAAGGCAGCTTATAACACAAAGCAGAACAACTGTTCAAATGAATACAGCTCTTGCTTAGATACTAAGTCTAGGGAGACCAACAAAAAAATAAAACAAATGCCACGACTGGCAATGAACATTTATCACTATTACAACAAATCAACTTACCACGACCAAAATACGGCTGCCCAGGAATAAACTCCACAGCATTCACCCAATCTTCAGCCCCGGCTCCCGCAGCTGCCAGCTCTTTGTCTTCAGTCTCACCGCTGCTCACTTCAAGTGTTCCAGGAGGTGGGGTCACATCCGTTGAGGCCAAAGGATAGGTTTTTGCAACTGGGCTCACAGTAGTCGTGTCTTCTCTTTTCAATGGCTTGGTGTGTTCATATCTGATAAGGAGGAAAGACAGAAATTGCAAAAACAGCGCTGTGAGAACTCCGGTTAAAAGAAATGGCTTCAAGGGATCAGAAATGCATGATATGGAAGGGGGATGGGAAATAAAGAGTCCATTAAGATACTTGAAGTGGGCTTAGTTAGTTACTTGACAATGTATTTTGAAGTAACTTGTTAAGCTTCACTGAGATAAATATTTTCCTCTAGCGCTCCATACTGTTGGAAGAGCCATCAGATATAGGTGCCCTTGAGGGAAAAATATGTGAGATATAATCCTCTTATCAACTTTTTTGATCAGTAAGAGAAAGCAATTATTGGGAAATCAAAATCTGTGCTAAAATGTCTCCAAAGCAAATTTTGAAGATTGGTGAGAGAAAAGGAATCTGCATTCCCATCATATTTGTGGACTTCCACTCATTACAATACTGGATTCTACCCTAGGAATTATCTTTCTTCTCTGCTTCCAATTAGTTCATCTTAAGTATGTTTCTTTCTCACGAAGATAGTCTCAAACTTACATGGCAAAAGACCCGAACAGACCTAGACCTGCGCATATATATATATATATTTTACATCAAAAGATAAAAACAGGAGGAAGAAATTAAACTGCATGCATATAAGAATACTATATATCATTTCTTCCTGACTGCATTTATACTAAAGAATATATACTTTATTACTCTACATGTAGAATGTTCACCTATCAATTATCTGAAAACAAAATGAATAAAATAACTTCAATGTTTTATGGGGCTTTAATATGATTGTTGAATTAAACGTGAACTTTTGAGAGATGTTCAATTTTCTCTCTCCTGTTGTTTTGCAGCCTGGAGCATGGTTTACATTTGTGGATGGTGGAGATTAAAGTGACTTTAGAGAGGCATCCCAGATGGAAGGTATCAGGTTAGGCAAGCTAGAATGAAATGGGACACAGCAATAAAATATTTATTTCATTGTGATCCTGCTTCCTAAATGGCTTCTATAAAAGTTTTGCATTGTACAGAAAATGGTAATTAGAAGGTAGTTATAAACACAGTAGCTACTACTGTCCCACACTGACATTATTTCCAAGTTCAGTTTATGAGCCTTGGTGATGCAGTGGTTAAAGTACAGTACTGCAGGTTACTTCTGTGACTGCTGCCTGCCTGCAATTTGGCAGTTCAAATCCCACTAGGCTCAAGGTTGACTCAGACTTCCATCCTTCTGAGGTGGGTAAAATGAGGACCCAGATTGTTGGGGGCATTGTGCTGACTCTGTAAACCGCCTTAGAAAGCGCAGTAAAACACTATAAAGTGGTATATAAATCTAAGTGCTATTGCTATGATTAAAATTCTACCTAACAGTCCTTTTTCTCAATATCTGCACCAACTTCTGTAGAATACAAAATGCATCTGTGTAACATACTATGAAGATTACCAGTGATGCAAAACCATTTGATGGTAGCACCACAAATCACATTCCTGTTCTTTGCTTACAAATATAATAGTACTGGCTACTTCCACTATACCGAGTCACGCTGCTATTACATCAGCCCTGGTGATAACACCTGAAACAGGTAATATGTGCTACTTCCACAGTCAGGCTTTCCCACGTTGTATCACATTCGTTGATCTAAAACTTGTTTTATCTCTTTAAAAAGCCACTGAGAATAACTAGCCATAAATATAGGGAATTTGCTCCTTGTAAAAATATGGAACATTCAGCTGCATTTCTATACCTGCAACGATCTCCATAAGCACAGCACCCTCGCTGAAAATACCTACACACCATGCCAGAGTGGGTAGTGTAGAGGTCATGGGAATAACGGCAGTTGTCCCCTTCCTTGCAAACACCATGCATGAAATATCTGAAAGACATAAATTTGTAAATATGGCTGAACCAGAAAGAATAACGTGTAGTTTTCATGGAATTCCATCATGCCTGCTGAAAATAAATGACAAACATTCCTGAATAATTCTAATGTTCTGAAGTGCTAAATGCAACACTTTAGTCATGATGGGCTCTAGTATTGATAATTAACGTTATCGTGGATTTTTCTACCTACATTTTACAGCTGCCAAAACCAGGGATCTCCAACCTTGGCAACTTTAAGACTGGTAGACTTCAGCATGGCTGGCTGAGAAATTTTGGGAGTTGGAGTCCACGAGTCTTAAAGTTGCCAAGGTTGCAGATCCCTGGTCTAAACCAATGGCCACCACTGCAGTGTGTGGCTGAAAATTGCATAAACACATACTGTAAGCATGTGAACGTGGTTTCAATGTTCCTTGCTGGCTTTCCACAAGCAAAGTCAATTGGAAATTGGCCAGCAGGAAGTTGGAAGCTGCTCCCTCTCTCCCACTGCTTGTTCACCTGCCTTTACTTAACAGTGGCATGCCGACAGGATTCTCCTGCTTGTGCTCCTCAGTTCCTGCCTGGAACTGCCATTGCTAAGTAATTCAAACTTTGAAAATAATTTTCCAAGAAAATTATACAGAATAAACTTCAGTAACAAAGTAGGATGCCACGCAGAATTCCAAAGAAAGTGTGTAAACCAGATGAGCATGGTCAAATTAAAAAAAAAAAGCATCACAAAAGACAATAAGCTTTATTTAGAAGTTAACAATCTAAGAGCAAAATATAACAGGGACAGGGTTCCTTCTGGACCAGTTTCCAACAAGCAAAATCAATTGGGGAAGCCACATATGCTTAATGACTGTGTCAAAAAGGTCATACAATTGGGCATGGTCACGTAAGAACTTAACCACCACATTGCTTAGAGATGGACATTCCAGTCAAATGATAGAACAGAACAGAACAGCTTTATTGTCACTTTGAATGTATACTAATTGGTATACATTAAGATGAAATGTTGTTGCATATAGCTCTCAAAGGGTCTCCGCCTCCAATATATACTACATAAACATGACAAATTTAAATAAATACAAAATTATGCATATACCCATATATATATTGCATGAGACTAAAAACTAAATAAAATGAGAGATGATTGAGACATAAAATCTCTCAAATTATTTTTGCAGAGTAAAGCTATTACGAATATATGAATATCATTATGAATATAAGGAGAAATTTCCTGAGTTAGAACAATTAATCAGTGGAACTTGCCTCCAGAAGTTGTGAATGCTCCAACACTGGAAGTTTTTAAGAAGAGATTGGATAACCATTTGTCTAAAATGTTATAGGCTTTCCTGCCTAAGCAGGGGGTTGGACTAGAAGATCTCCACGGTCCCTTCCAACTCTATTATTCTATTCTATTCTATTCTATTCTATGTCATCCATGAAGAGGCTAGCATATTATGTAGCAGTAGTGTAAATATTTGGTTTTATATTAAATTTTTCATCAGCCGCTCAAATATTTGGTATCTTTTAAATGTGATTTGTTACACATTAAGAAGCAAAAGGCAGTTTAGTTTGGCTGGCATTAGCTGCCAAAAATATATAGACCAACTCTGTCGGTACCAGAGGTGTTACTTAGCTGATCTCGCTCACTCTATGCAAATTAGCTGTTAAACCTTTCTGTGGGCTTCCTGAGGTGCTGAGGTGAGTCTTGCTGCTGATCCCGAGCATCCTCCACCATTTGCCAAAAAAAATAAATAAATGAAGCTTTGTGACAGGAAGACAGTACATTATGCATTCTGGAGCGATAAAACATTTTTATTAAGTGCCGACACAAGTGGAAGCAAGAGTTTGTAGTCCTCCTACATTTAATTGTGGAACCACAAGGAGGGCAACAGGTTACTGCTTAACCAAGATTTTGCTTAATAATTATTCAAATTAGGACAACTTCCCAAAAAGTCAGCTGCGACCTAAATTTGAACTTACAACTTCTGTACCACATGGTCATGAGATCACAATTTGGGCACTGGACAACTGGCATACATTTATAACCGGTTGTGGCATCACACGGTCACGTGATTGGGATTTGTTTTGTGCTAATTTCTAACAAAAAAATGCCATTGGTTAATCTGGATTTGTGTTTACAACTATGTGACTCAACTTATGCTATGGCAAAGGTGGCCATAAAATTGGGTCTGGTCATGGGATGATTTGACTTATGAATGCAACGATTTATGACAGAAATACCAGAATTGTGATTATAAATTACAAATTGACCTATAAAGATGGAATAAGCATTATGTATGATCTTCTATGCTAGGGAGTAGGGAGAAGAAAGAGAATGCTGGAACTGGATGTTTTCTAATTTTATTTTTATTTATTAAATTTATAGGACACTCACCTCACTCAATAAAGCAACTCTTTATTAGAAAATACCCCTTTTTAGAACACCCCTGACCAGTAACAAAAACTGAGATAATCTCTGATACTGCTCATGATAGCATTGATAATAATCAATGAAGTCTATTTGGTATCAATTTGTCTGCATTTTCTTTTCTCTGCAGAAAATAAATTTACATCAGGAAAAAATCCCGTTACATATGGGTTATGTGTGGAATATCCAACACTTACAGAATATTTTCTGAAGAAAGACAATTATAATCCTCTGATTTTACCGAGTAGGACATTCTGTGATTTCAAAAAGTTATTTTAATTATGGAGCAATTAAGATTTTAACATTTTTTGTATTATGCTACTTATTTTTGTTTTTGGCTGCTTATGGGTGCTTTAGATGAACAGTTCACCAGATAACTTGTTAAAAAGTGAACTGAAGCTATAATTGATCAATCAAGCCTATGTCTAGATAGTCTGATTGTAGTTTATTCTTCTGGCAATTTTGCCTTTCCACCCTTAACTGTAATTTGTATGCTTTTAAATGCAGGTTTGCATTTTATTAAACTCATTCATGTCATGTGCAGTCTGTCTTAACAGTCATCATTATTTTGTTAAAATACAGTGACTTGCAAAATCAGTAAATGAAAAGCTAATAGAAACGGAAATATCATTTTTTTAATCCATCCAGAAAAAGAAAACCATGGAATAACACCAATGTGCAAAATATTTCAAGCTTGACACGCATTCTTCCAAACTTATCAGAAGCACTTTGACACATCCAATCCTGTATTTGAGCTTGAAATACTTCTACTTAGATTGCATAGTATTGGAATACTTCTCAGGTTGAAACAGCACATTTTGAATTTAAAATTTGTCAGACAGCTGTACACAGAAGTATCAATATTATATAATAGAGAATAAGTACAGTGTCAGTCCCTAAAGATCAGTTGAAAGACTTAATTTCCCAACTATAAAAAATATTATTTATTTAAAAAAAGTTGCCTATGTTATAGAAAGCCAAAAAGTCTTAATTAAAGAAGTGGAAAAACTATAAAACCCAGACCTATGGACAGTAAAATACCATCTTTTTTCATGCAGCAAAACAAATTTTGCCATCAATTAAAAATACATTTGCTCAAACCAGTCTTTCTAAAAACAGATGTTATAACACTTTTTCCAACATTCCTGAATGTACTGGCATCCTTAAATATCTAACTGCAATTTGAAGAAATGCACAAAGAGCTAAATCTGAGACAGAATTTTAATATATCAATATTTAATTTATTCTGTTACCTGAAGAATAATTTGATTGCATATCTAAAATTAACCAATTATACAGTACCACCACTATTTAAATAAAAAATTTACAAATATGAAAAAACAAGTGTAAGGAAATGGAAAAAAAGATTCATTTCAGATTGCTAATCAAATAACACTTTAATCAGAACTGCGAATTTATCTTTATGATTTCAAAACATCCCATTGAATGGCAGTTTTTACAAATTTATTACAGAACTGTAAGTACTGCCTAATCTCAAAACTCAGTTTACAGTGCGTGAAACAGAATCCCCTAAAATTCAAAATATGCCAGTTAAAACATTCGTAATAAATGTAAACCTGGTCCCTGAAGAAAAAACAACAGGCCATTCAAACACCACTTTATTTCTAAATAAACAGCTTGATATATAAACACTAGCACAATAAATTTGAGTGGACCATCATTTAGCAAGTGATGAAGCACCCATAAAAGAAGTGTCACATTGTTAAAGTGGCTCTTACTCACCAGGAAGTGGGCAGCTAGATTTTACACCAACTGAAATTTCTACGCAGCCTTCAAAGGCATCCCCAGGCAGAACACACTAACCTTGAAATGATGAAGGCCTGAGTCATTCCCAACAGGAGAACACAGTTCCATTGGTAATTTACTGAGTATTGTGTGAATAAAAAAATAATAATCAAGGAATCAGAAAATTCCCCCCAAAGCTAGTTTGCCTGCCTAGTATTGAGAATACACCGTGTGCTGGAATAATGCTTCTTCTGTCACCTAAATGTGCACCCTTGAGATCAGAACCCATGTGCAGAATTTCTTACTACTTCTTCAGCAGTTGAATTGCTAGGAAATATTCCATTAAGCTAGGATGCAACATTCCAAATCTTCCATTAAGCTAGGATGTTTTAAAGCCACTGCTTAATAGAGCTGCATTAATCCTCTAAAAGGGAGAAAATGTGTTTCTTCTCTTAATTAAATGAATACATTGGCCATTGCTAAAAATGCATTTTGTACAGCACACCTAACTGATTGCACCTTGAGAGTATTTCACATACGCCTGTCAGATTCTCTACCCCCAGTCACAAAATTTCAGGCTCGTCCCTTGTTTACCATTATTCTTTAAATTCAGAATATGTATTAAATAAATTTCATTGAAACTACCATAAAATCACACCAGAAACATTTTCTAGATTGTAGAAAGATAGTTCAAACTTACGATGGAAATGTAGAAAACATGAAGGGCCATTGTATCATGCCTGGTGGACTTGTAAGAAGCTAGAGAATTTTAATTCAAATACACATATAGAAAGAAATTTAAAGATTAATTTTAAATATTCAAAATAGAGGGGAGGATTTGTTGGGACAAATGAACAGACTAGAAAAAGCCAATGGAAGATCATTTTTGTACATAGTATTTGCAGTGAAATTATTATATGTGCAATAATGGAAAAACTGAAATACCCACAACAGAGGAATGGTTGGTGAAAATGATGGAATTTGCAGAAAGGGCAAAATTGACTTGCCCAATTAGGGAAAGGACAACTATATTTATCAGTTATTTTACAGACTTTTTGCTAAACATAGAAAAAAATATAGTTTTGATATTAGAAAGGGTGGGATATGGAAAGGAACCATAGTATAACTATAGAGACTGATAGGATAATATGCATGCATTTATATCTGCTGTAAAGAAGATCCAAAGCTGCTTCTCTATATGTTTCTTTTTTCTTGTTTGTTTGCTTGTTTATTCACTTACCAGTTTTCTTTACTGTTTTATTTTTATCTGGTTTTGCTCTCTAAAAAATATATTCCAATAAAAATTGAGAAATAATAATAACATTTATTTTACTTCAGACTCATTATGCGAAGAGTTAGCTCCTGGAAATGGTTTTAATTCTAAAACAAGTGGAAGGAAAGAAAAGAAGGACAACCAACAGCAAAGTGGATGGACTCAGTGGCAAAAGCATTGAAAGGCCTGAAAGGCCACCTTAAGGACAGACTGTCATGGAGAAAACCTGTCTATGTGGTCACTAGAAGTCAAGAATGGCTCGATGGCATATCATCATTTAAAAAAAAAAAAAAAAAGGTTTCCAGCAGCTTACCACAATATATCCTATGCTCCCATCCCTTTGTGGTTATGCTCAACCACAAAGGAGATGGGCATGAAGGGATTTTGTTGAGAGCTGTGAAGCGCAAAGTCCAAATAAAATAAAGTGGGACACTGGCAGTTAAAATGTATTACATAGAGATATGTCACTTGTGGATTTAGACAGTGCACAAAGTATCTGTTTTACTGCTTCAAGTACTATGAACAGTTTGATCGCCCAAAGGTCATCTATAAAAAGAGCAACTGCCTAATTTGCAAACTTGCAATGGCAATCTCCAGCCCATAAAAAACTAGGACGTTCCTTTCATTGAATCAACATATTATGTCAAACTTGCTACATTATTATTAAGTTACATTCCTCTGTAGAAACAAATATCAAAACAATTGTAGCAATAACCGGTCTGGGATTTTAAAATACACAATACATCCAAGGGTGAAAGGCACTCCATTGTTTCTAATTTGTATTTAATTGAAACATTAACTTGGATTATGTGGTGCCTGCAGAGATTTCATTACTTTAATCTGATCATGCACATGTACATTTGCTGCTAGATTCTACAATGACCTCAATAATGTACAATAAAGCTCTTTTGTTAACAGATAAGCAATGGGGGAATAAATATGCTTGGGAAAGGGAATGTTAGAAATAAGATGAGATGGTAGTAGAGCAAATAATTTGTAATAAACACATGCCAATTATGAATATAAAACTGAAAAAATGTAAACAGTTTAGTTTTAATTATTTTTACCTCACATTCTTTGAAGATGGGCTTTCCCAGCATCTTTCATATAATGCGAGTACAATGAGACAAATACACAGAAGGCCAAACTTGGTAAATGTTAAAAATATGAAGTGAACAGTGAATCTTTTAAATAATCTTTTGTGCAGTACAATTTGACCTGTACAGATTGAGTTTCAACAACACCCACTCCAAACCTGATCATGTATTCAGTACAGATGCTGTAGGCCAGCTGGTTAAATCCACTTCATTTTAACAACAGCCTCGAGTGAACCCATAACATAGAAAAATATCATGTTTTTAACAATTTCACTGATAGATCTTTAGCCTGAGGTGACACAACATAATTAACCTGATTCTTATCCTGTTCATTAGATGTACTCATTTTAAATCAATTGCATCTGATTTTATGTTTCTAAAAAAAGCGATTTTGAAGAGTAGTGAAATAGATTCTGATTCTATACCCTTTAATTAGCTGTGACCCATTTTAGCTACCTGACTATTATACATTCATTGGAGCATGGAAAAGCTGCCCTGCTATTTACATCAGGGAATTTTATCCAATTCAATCTGCAATAAACACCCATAGGAAATTATGCTTAAGATATTGAAATTATATTATTTCTTGACTCCTGATTACACATTGTTCTTTATTCATATTCACACTGGATGACTACTTTAAATCAGAAACCAACTCATGTTATACAAGTCACTAGAAACTGAGAGACCACAACCACTAAGAACTTAACCTAAGAATTTCAAAGACAGAAAAAAAGAATGAAGTGTACAGTATGCTCAATTTTAGAATACCTACTCAATATTAATTTAAATACAATCATTTAGCTAAAAGATTCAGGATCAGCATCAAAAAGATATACTTTCCTAAATTTATTAGAGGCAAAACCATGTTAATAGAACCATCTATTATTCCAAAATAATCCATCCTTAGTTTATTCAGTTTGGACAGGAGGAAAATCTTTAAATGCATGTTTAAACCTATAATTTATAAATAAGAGAAACTCTGAAAATTCTGTGTCTCATTATCCAGATTTTCTATGAAATGAAGTTTTCTAACCATACACTTGCAGTATCACATTATCAAAGAACAAAATGGAACTCAGATTAAGTTTTTTCACTCTGACACAGTATGTGCATATTCTCTTTACGTTTAGATTTTTTAACTTGGCACATCAATAGTAAGCCTAGCAACAAAGTTTCAGATATTTTGCAGTAGCATATTCATAACATTTTCAGATGACCTTTATAGGATAAATGCCATTTAGTAACTGATAGTAACAAGTTCACATATAATCCAGAACATCAGTTAAAATATCTAATTACGTCTAATTCCCACAATTACAAAAACATATAAATAAATCAAGAAATAGGATGAGATACTTATTATTTTCTGTACAATTTCTCCATTTATATCCCATTCCTGGAAGTTGAAAATATCAACTTCTCTTTTAGGGTAAAATCATATTTAATGCATTCAAATCAACAACGATAGCAAGGATAACAAAAATTCTCATCTATTTATTCTAAGGTAAACTATTAGGCCTTTAAGACTGGATTGGATCCACTGATGATTTAAAAGTTGAAAAAGTTTACAGAACAAATTTATACAGATTCTGGAACGTCTCCCAAATTATTTTATGTGTTCTTGTTTCAAAAATCAAAAAATAGATCTGGTCCATACTGATGTGAGTTTTGCAGTTAATATTCATTATTTCCTTGAATGTATTAATTTCTTGTTTTCAAATCTTACTTAGTTCAAACCATATGTTATTAATTATGCATTTAAGAAATTTATAAAGCTCTCATAATTTGTGATGTTGGTAACAAGTAATTAAAAAAAATCAAAATCAAGGAAGAAAGATATACTACCCAAAGCCAAAATAAACAATAATGATATTAGATAGGCTAACAATATATATTAATATAATAGGCTTTTGGCACTTGCTATTTTTATTAGATTCTGAAACAAGAAAAAGTGACAGAAAATAGGAAGGAAGGGAGGAAGGAAGGAAGGAGTGGAGTGAAGAAAAAAAATGACTGATTTTTTAAATAGTTAGTTCCTTTTGCACAAAACAGAAAAAAATAAAGATGCATGGGAAAAAAAATAATAAAAAATGAAGGCTATGTTGCAACCATAAATAATTGAATTTAAATTTATATACATAAGAGGGATCTGGCCCTTCTGAATAATATCAAACTGAGGAGCAAAACACACTACACTATTTTTTGAGGATACAATACTACACAATTCAGAAGTACACCATTTCTATACAAGATCAAACCCTAAAAATTGAACTTAGCTCATTTTTAATACTCTCCTACGTAGGGTAGCAATTTGAATGCATTCCAATTTGAAATTTCAAATACACTGGGCAATTCTTTTTTCATTCTGTCCATCACAAAGCAGCTTGCAGAATCCAATTACTAAAAATATTAAAAGTTTCCAGGTAATAAACACATTGATTGCAGCTGCCTTGCCAAAGACAAACAAGCATCAAGGAAAAAGAAAAAGGGGACCTTAATACTAAAAAAAAAACAACCCCAAACCCGGTGCAGTACTGTAGATTGTTTTGCAGACACCAACAACGGCACAAGGAAAAATCAACCCATTTAAAGTTGCCAAGAGTGATGCCTCCTACGAATCCACAGCGGTACTTTTAAGAAGAGGCTGATGAGAAGAAAGAGAAATTACAAAGGCCTCCAGAGAGCGCCGGGAATTATTTGCCGCAGGGAAATAGTAACCAAAACAAAACGCCGCGGAGGCCAAGTGATAACAATAAGGGCAGGAGGGAGAAAACAAAACAAAAACCCAGCCAGCTCCAAAAGGGAGAAAGGCACCGAGGGAAACAAAAGAGGCAGACCCAGGTTCCCTCCAGTCTCCACCGCGATCGCAGTCCTCTTTTGCCTGGGCTTTTTGCCGATGGATGGGCTTGGCTTGACTTTATAAATTATATATATTATTATATATTATTATATATTATATTGTATTATATTTATATATATAAATAAAATGAAAGTCAAGCCAGCCCAGGCTTGCAGGGAAGGGTGCGCGACTTTATTATATTTATATATATATAAAAAATAAAATAAAGTCAAGCCAGCCCAGGCTTGCAGGGAAGGGAGCGCGACAGCGATTAAAAGCCGCTTCTTCTACGCAAAAGAGAGGGTCAAAATAAGCCAGGGAAGCCATCCAGGACGGAGATGACCTTAAGCGAGGCCGAAGTCTGGGTTTTGTCTTCAGGGCGAAGAGGAAGAGGAAGGCGGGCTCCCAAAGAAAGGCGAGTCAGGAGCCGGGAATGGTTGGCACGAAAGAGGAACCCGGAGGCGCCATCGGCCGCCCTCCTCTCAGCACGTTACCTGCAGGCGACTTGCTTCGTCCAACAGCTGAGACTTCCCCCTCCGGCTCCGGCGGACGGTGGCTGAGGCTCGGCTGTGGGGAGGCTGGAGGCCGTGGTGGTGAGGGTGGTGGCGGAGTCGCCAGCGCTGGAAGCCGTGACAACCGCTGCCGTGGCTGTCGCTCCCGCTACTCCGCCACCACCGGGGGCCACCGCAGCCTCCGCCATTATTGTTTACCCCACACAGCGACGGCCCCACCGGAACTTCCGGGAACGCATCCTTCCGGCTGGTTGCACGGGGGCGGGGCAAAGCTCGAAGGGGCGGAGTGAAAAAGGACAGGAGGCGGATTCTATTGCCCTTTTCGCCTGGTTGTGGCGGGGGAGGAGGAGAGGGAGAAATGAGGCGAGCGCTCCGCCCCCTGGCGCTCTTCTTCTTCGATAAGCCCCGCCCACTGCGATGGAGGAGGGTCTGCGGTTAGCGATTGGAGGAAGAGGAGAAGGAGGCGGGAATTAGGGCGCGGGGGAGGGGGAGGGAAAGATTCAGAAACCGTCACGTGGCGTGTAGTTTCGGTTGCCTTTCGTGTTATACATGTGGGGAAGATTTCTCATTCTGGCAATAGAAACAATCAGGTCGAAGCCGGTCTTTATTGACGTTTTCAGCTTCGGCGGTGCATTTAAGCAGATTCTGTGTATGCAGCGCCTGCAAATTGCATATTTAGAATACGTGTAGAAATAAAATTAAAAAATCCAGACCTTTGGGTCATCCTTGACTCAGGGTGATTTCTCCCGCAGGGTTATGTCGCTGCTACTTGTCACAGCAAGGACCATCCTAAAAATGGAATACTATTAATGGAGTTCTATTAAACTCCGGAGTTCTATTGAAAAGCTTCTAAGAATATTAAAAACGAAATCGTTAAATGTCTATGGAGATTCTGTCATCCGGATCATGGTTGTCCCGATCTGGGGACAACCTCTTTTTTTTTTTTTTTTCAAGAGGGAACTGGACTTTCTGGGTTTTCTTTGAAGCTGTTTCTCTTCTCATTTGAGAAGCTGCTTCAGCTCTGACTGGATTCCCCACCAGAGCTGAAGAAGCTTCTTGGATGAGAAGAGAAAAGTCTTCAAAGAAAAACCAGAAAGTCTCGTTGCCTCTTGAAAAGCCACCTTTGGGATAAATCATTAAATGCAAAATGAGTGGTACAAGAAACAAGACATCTGTTCCACTTTAATGAATTCAATGTATATTTTCAGTTAAAAGCCAGTCTTTTTTCTATTTTAAGTAGTAGTGAAAAAACTAGGATATCTGTGCTAAGGAATGACATTAAATGGCTCACTCAGTTTTGCTACACACATGTTGTGCATTGACAATAAAGGATTGAATTGAACTGAATATTGTTTCACCAATTTGTCACTCATTTTATTAACTCAGTCCTGGATTTGTGGTTTAATGAAAATGCAAACTCGGGAAGCTGAATTAATACACTAGGGTGACCAACCGTCCTCTTTTGCACGGACATGTCCTCTTTTTACGTCCTGTCCGGGGCGTCTGGGCGGGTTTTATAAATTTTATAAATTTACCCGGACGGG
>JAEANM010008450.1:0-17003 GCA_017656035.1 Myanophis thanlyinensis | reverse complement strand
GTTTTGCAAGATGTGGACACCTAGGTATTTGAAGCAGTCCACTCTCTCCACTGGGCTATTGTTGATGATGGGGGTATAATATGATAAATAGATAGATAGTTCTTATGTAAAATACATTATGTCTTATCTATGAACTCTCAGGAAAGAAAATGAGTGCCAGTCAGAGAGGAAACCAAAACCATGAGGTTAATACTGCCTTGTATTGTGACATGCAATGTCACAATAACAGAACCTTGTAAGTCAGAAATTCCTCCACCTTCCTCTGCCTTTACTTTCCAGAAAACTAGGGAGGGTCTCTTCTGAGATGCTTTTTCCACCTCTATCCCTTTGTTGGCTTCAGATTTTTGTCTAGGCTATGTCTCTTCCTGCTATCTCCCAAAATTATTCTCCCATCCCAATGTAGTCAATAGAATGTTTCACTCTATCCTTTAATGAACCCTGTTTTGTGTGGTTTAAAGAAAAGGCTGTCTTCAAATTCTCTTAAATTTAAGGAACTAGTAATGCCGGTACAAATATTTCTATTTCTATCCATCCTATCTGCAGATTTCAATTATATGTTCCAGAGTTGTGAGACTATCACTGTTCAGAGTTATTTCTCAGAGAAAATCTATATACGAAATGATCTTTCCATTGAACTGGAGAAAAAAAAAACCTTATCTAAAGTTGACAGCTATAGCTTCTCAGAGACTAACCAGGTCGAATTGATGACAAGTAACTTGGGCATCTAATAGTTTCAGAATTTTTGAGCATGTGTATTTTACCAGAATTATTGGATTAAAAGAGAAAAGAAACAATACAACATAAAGACAAGTTTACAATTCTGCTGTAACTCATTTATCTGTTACTGTTTCAAATAAATACAATCTATGATATATATATTTTTGCGGAACACTGGTTTTGTACATGTAAAGGAAGAATGACAATGTTTATCATCTTTATTGTGTTCTGGAGGGGCCACAGGATCATGACTGAATTCAATTAAACCTGCTCTGCTAGGGGAATGGCATCCACAAGAATAGAGAGAAGGACATTTCCCATTATCTTGCAAAATTATTCTGCTATGTAGAACAGAATAAACTGATGTTAGCAAGACCCATTGGGGGAAAAAAATTGAAGCAGCCCTGGTTGGATTCCTCCAGTTCATTTACTACAATCCAAATTTTAGAGCCACCATAATTTATTTGTATATTTTTATTGGCATCTATTGGTTGGATTTCTACAGCTCCACTATGATCGCTGCAAAATTTAGGAGAGCTTTTGGACTGAGTAGAACCAAATCTATTAAGAATATCTAGAGACAGACTTTATAATGCTTATAAAGGATGTTAGCTATTGAGCTTTTATATTGTAGTTTTCTTTATTCTCTTGGTGGAAAAATAGAGAAGGAATTACTTTAAATTTCCTGAAAGGTGCAGACTAAACAGCAAGATTAAAAGTATTATCTTCTAAGCAAAGCAGATCAAAGAAGGAGCAAAGAGGATGTCCTTTACTTACTCATTCTACTCCTAAAGTCAATACAATGAATTGCATCTCCAACAGCTACAAGGTGCAGGGTGAAAGGTCATCACAATTCAAGACTTCCCTGTCTTGTCTACCAATTTCAGAGATAGCTTCTGTGGGAACTTTAAGCTGTTCTTCAGCTGCCTCAGAATATTTTATTCTGGGATGTTAATTTCAGATAACAGAGCCTTCTCTGGAAGTTGTAAGCCAGAAATTCCTGCAGAATGCCTTTATTCAAAGAGAAAAAAAATCCAACTATATTCATTCCAGATCACTGTTATCTAATGCTCTTTGTTTCAGAGGCCAAAGGGAAACTCTGGAACTCAAAATAATTCAAGGCATCCTAAAATTCTAGTGGAGGTCTGTATATGGATTATGATCAGGCTGTCTGGGCATCCATCGTCTCCAGAGTACTAGATCAGGATTGTTGGACCTGGACAACTTTAAGACCTGTGGACAACCTCCAGAATTCTCCAGCCAACCATGTCTTCCAACCCGTCCAAAATATAGGACAATGTTTTTGCTTGTTTTGTGAACTCCAAAATGGATTAAAAAAATTGGGGAGTCATTTTCTCCATCACAACTCCATTATAGCATGTATTAAAAGGGACAATAACATCAGCATGCAAGGATGGCTGAATGGGATAACTCGCCTCAGCCAACTCGCCAAAACCAACTTGCCATGACCAACTCACCATGGGACTATTCACCACAAAACAATGTTCTGGGGAAAAGTTAACAATTGAATTAAATTATTTAAAATAATTTTTAAAATGATGTTAATTTTTATCATTCACATTTTATTTTGTCCCTCTTTTGGCTCCTTTCTTTAATGATTCTATTTGACTATTTCTTCGATATTACTGTAACTCTTGTCCTACCACAAGTTGGACACGACAAGTTGGCTGTGGTGAGATGGCTGTGGCAAGCTGGACATGGCAAGTTGTCATAGACCCGGTTGAGTGACCACTTGTCATATAAGATGATTGACAATGATTGAATTACAAAATTTATCAGTGAAGTAATCAGGTTGAAACATGGATATTGTTAAGCAAGGAAAGTTTGCAATTTTATGAAGGTATAGAGAAGGATAGTTAGTAATGCTGGTATAATATATCTTAGCTATAATTTCTTTCTTTCTTTTTCTTAGTTATGCATTAATTTATTTGTCTTATTACTCCCTGCTTCATTTTTGTGCTTTGCGTATTGTTGCTAATCCCAAACAGAAATAGTACAATAGGATTTCTCTGTGTATGTAATTCTGTTAAGAAGAAACACTTTTGAATAATTTTGTATAACTTTATCTGACAACGTACAACAATGGCCTGGCCAATCTGACAGCTTCTAGGTATTTTGTACAATTCCCACAAATCTGAGCCTAGGATCAAGAATATGCACAAGCTAAAATTTTGTTGAATCTATTTATATTTATTATGTGGACATAGATCAGTATGCATATTTTCCTCATCCTCCTCCCCTTCCTTCCTTCCTTCCTTCCAGTCATCCATCTTAGTGCCATCTCCTGACCTCTGGTATTTGCTGTCTGAAGCTATTGTCTTCCTCCACTGACTGAAAGACTTTTCACTTTTCCAAGGTCATCACTCAGAAACCAAAAAAATACCCTATGTAATTTCTGTTTCAGAAATTAGAATCATTTTTTTCTTTGTTTTTCTTCCTGTTCACTGAAAAAAGGAAATCTGGAAATGACATGTGTTTTAGAAAGTAACCACCCACCTGCAAATAGACAACATTACAGAAAATACTGTTCCACAGAATATATTGCGAGCCCCATTTTTAAAATACATCTCACTGTTTATTTTGCAACGTCTTTTGGGAATAAGCCATTATATTTTTCTATTAATATATAATACACACTGTTTCAATGTAAGCATAACAATTGTGTGTTTCAACCTATACTAGCCTAGGTCATTCACAGCAGTTTGTGCAAACATTTCCCTTCATCTTTTCTTGGTTGAGATTTTTTGACCTGTCACAGAATTATAATCCCATAATCACTTGCATATGTGAACACTATCATATGTTCTTCACATAAAACACATTCTTTTCATGTTTTGTCTCCTGGCTGCATTTGAAAGGGGGACAGTGCAGTGGGTAGGAATCCATAGGAAGTGCTGCTTTTGAACTGGGGAAGAAACATTATTTGCAAGGCTCATGCCTCAGGTTTTGAAGCTGCCACAGGCAATTTCCATGTGCTCTCCCCAGAGCCTTATTTTGAGGCTCTGCGGAGGACTATTGTTAGAAATGAAGCAATCCTTTTGAAACTGCTTAACCTTACTGCTATAATAGCTTCTTAGCACCCTAACGTGCTTGATTATTTTAATTAACATTTACAGTAGAGCTCTAAGTGCATATATTGTCATGTTCTCCATACAAGCCGATGAGATCTATCACTGTCTTTCTTCTTCTCTTTGCTGTAGCTCCAAGCAGCGGTAAAATGAAGTGAGTCCAAGTTTGAAAATCTGTGGGACATGAGCAGAAGCAAATTCAATATCCTCTCAAAAACCTAGTTTTTAGCTAAAGTCATCCTCTGGTTTTAAAAATAACTCCAGACAAGAGGAGACTCATTATGTGAGACATCTTAATGCATACTGTCATTGAATGCATTCAATGCATAATGTCATTGAAATGTATATGGTGGTGATGGGAAAACCTTGCAGAATTATGACTCCTGGGCAAGTTGTGTATTTTATTTATTTATTTCAATTTGGGCACCACCCCGATTTCAAGTACCTCTGATGAAGTTCATTAATAGTAAAGGTAAAATCCAGTTTAACTAATTACTATTCAATTAATATTTTCCTATCAAGATTCCAATATAATTGCATCTTAAAGTGGCTTAAAATATTGATGTTGGGGTATAGACACGTACAATGATAACAATACATTAAAGCAGTATTAAAAACCATCAATAAAAAATGAGAGAGCAAAACAATAATAAAATAGAATATCCAATATTCAAACTAGGAAGGCCTAAAAGATGTAATATAGTGTCATTATTTTTGGTGGGGTGGGAGAGGGGAATCCTTGGATTGCCACAGAGAAGTCCTATCTATAAGTAACAATTCTGAAGCATTTGTGATACGGAGCAGGAATGTTCTTGAATCAGATGGATGTGTCAACAATTATCCACACCTTGACTGTACTCCATTTTAACTACTGCAATGCATCATATGTGGAACTATCCTTAAAAAGTGTCAAAGATCAAAATGGAGTAGCTAGACTACAACCCAGTACAAAGTTTCAGAAGCATAGGATGCCTTTCTTGAAAGATCCAGTTTCCAGTTATTTGCAAGGACCATTGGAAGTATGATCTGGTATAATGGCTAAGGCTCCAGGCTAAAAACTAGGAGTGGGGAGTTCTAGTCCCATCATAACCGTGAAAGCCGGCTGGGTGACTTTAAATCAAAAATGTTAAACTCGTGGCATCATGTTGTCGTCATGTGATATATCATAACTTTTTTCCCCTTTGCTAAACTCGGGGTGGGGGTGGCCAGTGTGTGACACATCTGGTCTACAGGCCATGAATTTGACACCCCTGGCCTAAATGGTTTAGTACAGGGGTGTCCATTGACAAGTTTAAGATCTGAGGATTTCAACTCCCAGAATTCTCCAGCCAGCCATGCTGGCTAGGGATTTTAGGAATTGAAGTCCACAAGTCTTAAAGTTGTCAAGAGTGGACACCACTGGCTTAGAACCTTAGAATTATTTATTTCCTAACCAAGTACTGAGATCCTGCAGGAAAGGCCTTTCTGCAGATGTCTCTTTCTAAGAAAATTCCTTCCTGGCTACCCTACGTGGCATTTACATCCAAGAAACCATGAGACTTAAATTTCACAGAGGTTGGATTCTATTATGCATTCTGTTAATATGAAAATAAGTGGTGGATCTTTATTGTCTCCCTTGGGAGGATGGAAGTTGAAAGCTTATAGTATTTCCTAGGAAGAAAAAGAAATGTTTGCTTGCAACCATTGAAGCTGCAGTATAATTTCCATTCAACCTCCTCTTTGTGGTTTATATTGTTTAATTCCTAGTTCAGTAATTTTCTTGTTAAGGATTGTTTGATGTGGATTTTTCCTGATGCACAATCAAATCCACTGGGGGAATTTTATGCCTATTCAACAATCAAACAATTTCCAATCACAAGAGTAAATTTGATGTGTTTGTGACACTTAGGAGCCAGCATTATTCTTTGATATTTTGTATATATTTTTCCTGGAAACTCCTGCTGCTTTCATACGTAGTTTGCAGTGATTTCATGGGAAGTTTCTAATATCTTTGATTCAGAGATACGTGATGAATATTGAGATTCCTTTTATCATCACATTTCCTGCCAGTTGGCCTTGAATATCATTATCCTTGCTAAGAATTTTTAATTCAAATATTTTGCTGGAAATATATGGCTGTGGAAAGGCCAAGGTCATCCATTTGCCATATTGTTTCTGGCTGAAGATTTAATATACTCATTCAGCCATCATACAACTTTCAGCAAGGCATATTCAAGCATTGTTGCACTGCAGTGAACTACAATGAGCATGGTGGCCATAAATGTAAGGACTGATGTTTACGTCTGTATATTTTGGAGTTACTGCTCTTTTCCTTAAAAAAAATTCCAACCTCATTTTAAAAATGTATCAGATATCAATCATTCCTAATTATCATGTCCTTTAAACTAGGGAAAGGGGTAGGATTGTCTTCCTAATCTTGTTTTTAGAAAATTATGTTTGATACAATAAATGCAATCACAATTGCTCCAGACTTGTTAGATAAAACACTTAAATTTGGCAAGAAAGGAGATAAAAAAAGTCTTTTTTTTACTCCTAGTCCTAGTTCTGAAAAACTAAGCAGTTAATTATTATTTATTTATTTATTTGGATTTATAAACTGCCCCTCTCCCGAGAAGGGACTCAGGGCAGTGTACAACCATCTAAAAGGAAACAATGAATAAACAACAATTAAAAACAAATTAAAATAATTAAATAGGTGGTTGATTAAAAATTAAAATTATAAAATTTAAAAACCAATTTAAAACCCCAAATAATTAATGCTAGGCCAGACCAGCCTGTTGGAACAAATAAGTTTTTAATGCGCGCTGGAAGATCAGCAGGTCTGTGATGGTCCGGATCTCCGGGGGCAATTCGTTCCAAAGGGAGGGTGCCCCCACAGAGAAGGCTCAAATCCTTGGGGCTACCAGACAACAACGTCCAGGCAATGGAACCCCAAGGAGGCCCGCCCTGTGGGAACGTACTGGCCGGCGGGAGGCTGATGGTGGCAACAGGCAGTCCCGTAAATACCCGGGTCCCAAGTCATGGAGTGCTATCATATCCAAACTTTTGATCATACTCAGTGGGAATTGTGGGAGCTCAGTTCCAGTGAAACTAGAGGTCACCAAACTGAGACTGGCTCTCCAAAATGTCTGAAAGCTTCCTTCAGTTTAACCTTTCTGAAACCACCGAGCATACTTATTAAATAATCTTTAAATTAAGATATCACTAGCAAACAACTATTTACTAGTTGCTGACTTTGAAAGTAGATCTCTACATCAGAATAAGAATTCTTATTCCTGCCTCCAAAGCTTCACTCAGACAACAAGCATTTCCCAATTAATTCCATATTAGAAGCTTTTTGCTGTTTGTAGTAATTGTCTATTGCTAGATGTATGTGATATATTGTGATATATATTGCTTTCTATTCTTTATTATTGTTTTATTTTGTAGTTTATTTAATTATCAGCCCAAATCAATTCACAATAGGATTAAGGCCTTTTCATCAGAGATTATGGCTCATATCTACCTTGCTAATCTATTATGTGTTAGTAGATGGAATTTTTTATTTTTATTTTTTGCATTTTGAATCTAGGCTGAGAGAGATTTACTGGCTCAAAATCATCTGTGCCTAAAGGCGACTGCAACTCATAATCTCGCAGCTTCTAGTGCAGCATTATAAAAAATATATCACACTGGTTGTCACAGATATTTGAACAGATAGAGCAGATAACAGCACTTAACTGGATTTGGCTGAATTTTAGAAGTTAAACCAAGTTGAATCTGTCAATACTTAGATGGGATATCAAACAATTTCTGAATTATTCAGCTTTAATGTACAATTAGTTTTAAAAAATTAAACTTATATCAAGGCTTAGTCAGAATGTCCAAAATATGCAGGGAACCCAACAGGTTCTCAGCTATTGGGGGGGGGGGGAATCAAACACTTTTGCTATATTGAAGATAGCTTTACTATTTATTGGTGTTACAGATATCTGTTCACAGAGTAAGCCATTTGCTTTGCCTAAGTATATTACTAGTTTTCTGTCTGTGGGCAGAACTGCACTTTCTAGTTGGTCTATTATCCATACAGGCCATCACTGCTTTCTGGGTGCAGAAATGCAGAGCATCATGTCCACTCCTCATTAGCCTTCCCAAATAAATCTTAAAGGAAACATGATTAGATGGGCTAATTGTAGTTTATTGTAAAGCTACATTAAGGGAATCTTGCAAAACTGAAGGTACAAACTTCCCACCACTACTTTTAACTGCTTGATCCACTAGGGCAGGTCCTTTATAAGTTGCTTTATCTGACCCTTAAAACACTGGGAGCTCCTCTCTTTCCTGTCTAGGCAGCATCTCTTCCTCTTGTCCCCCAAGATCCGCACTTTCCATTACACCCCCAGTCAATTTCAAACGTACCCAGCTTCCCTGTTTTGATTCAATCTAAACTGTTATAAGCTCTGCAGAGAAGGTGTTCTCCAGTACCTCATTTGTTTCAAGGAGCAGCCCAGTTCCAATTGGCTATAAAACTGGGCAGGTATTTTCCCATCCAGCAGCTGTGTACCATCCTGGCCTACCATGTTGCCATGTTCTCTGTTAGTTGGACATTGCTGGTTTCGTTTAATATTTTAATATTCTTTGATTGATGCAACAATAGCCTGCTGCATCAATGAATTAACTCAATACTACAAGCTCATTCAAACATTACATTGCTACTGGCTCCCCCAAACTGGGTGATGCTTGTTCCTCTTGTTCTGTTGCCCCCACCCCATCACCTATACCCTGCCTATATTATACTTTATAGGTACTATAAAGCTTCCTCCACCTGCCACTTTTAAACATATGCAGATTGCATCCTTGGAATGTTGCTACCTGTTTCATGCCACAAATCTGTCATGGATTTACTGAAGAAGGAAAGAACAACAGAGCAACCTGTCCCTATTAATTTCTTTATCTTAACTTTGCACCTATACCATGGGTGGGGGGGTCAAAGAAAGAAGGAAAAAAGGTCTGTGCTAGATCACATTGTGATCTGGATTGGAATTTCTGAAATTGGTTTAGAAACATCTGGGAACGTTGTTGGGGACAAGCAGTTTAGACTGCAATATAGATTTTTAGCCATAGTAAAAAAATATTAATATGAAGACGTAAACCCAATACAGTACGAACATTATGGGCAATATAACAATATTTTGAGACATATAATGAGATTATTGCATCCTTGATTTATAGTACATATTGAAGATGGGTTTAATCTGAATGCCTGGGAAACTTACCTATTAATGGAGATGTAGATCATGTTCAAATGCTCCTTATGAAAAAATCAGTATCAGAAACAATAATCTATGAATCCCATGCAGATCGTGTTCGGCTTATTTTTCCTCCTTACTGTATGATGCTCTAGAAGGCAGGACACTAAAGAGCGATGTTATGCAACCCAAGGAAAGAAAGGCATTCATCATGACAATATTTTAGGTTTCAGGTGGCAATTATACCTTCACTGGAAAGACTGAAATGTGCTATGACCCTTACAAATACACTTAAGAACTATCCTGATGCGTAGAGTAAATCCAGCCTTCATAAAATGAGAATTAAATCTGGACCAGATTCATCTGGTGCTATATTTCCCATAGCATCCAAACCAGATACTTCTGGAAAGAATACCAACATGTCTGGAGGCAAAAAGTCTACTCCCTTGTCAACAGAATCATTCAACAAAGATGTTGATTCTGAAAAGCAATTATGGCTCCCAGGCTCCATGTTACCTGATGATCTGCAGCCATTAATGGATTTCTTATCTGTGACTTTACTTCATCTCCTTTTGAATCCTCAAGGAGTGCTGATAGCCCCAGTAATGTTTCTGCAGCCAGTAACATTTCAGTAGCACAATGGCCAATGTGTTTTGGAGGCAGGAAACATGACAAGAGTATAGAGTTTTCCCTAGAGAAAATAGCTCTGTCCTCTATCACCACTGCCAGTGAAGATACAAGACCTACACATGTGTGAATTAGTATCACTTGGTTTTCTCATTACGCCAGTTACTACAAGTCTCAGTCTTTCTAATATTAAAGGATGCCGTTACTGGCAACAGTTAACTAATCCAGGCGAAAGGGAGGGTCTGAGTTGTTAGTTCTCTTGTGCTGAATCTCTTGGTTAGAATACAACTTTGCTCATCACTGTATTATTATTTTATGCAAACCCATATCACTTTTAATGTGATTTATCCTCAAGAAGAACACTACCCCAACATTTGCAAAAACAATTTATGTCATCTTGGTAAATCAATCTCAAAATGTTAAAAAGAAACTAGCAGTTGCCTAGTTGGCAGGACCAGAGTGGCTCCAAATAATGAGTTTCCTGCTATTAAACTACACAATTCTAAACAAAATGACTCATTCTCTATCTAAATGCTTTAAGAAGTTAGTTTTCATGGGATCAAATTGAGAAGGGAACAAAAAACATGTTTCTTAAATTGGATGTACAGAACAGGAAAATGAAATAGAAGTGGAAAAACCTGTGGCCTGTGAATGAAGTAATTCAGTGTATATACAGTATGTGTATGTATTGTGTTGTCAGTCGTGTTTAAATTTGCCTCATGGCTATGGTTGTCAAATAAACTTCATCTGTTTCTCTTCCATTATGGGAATTAATTCCATAGCAATTTAATGGGAAGACTGAAAAAGTCCACATGGTTGTGTTTATGTTTAAGCTGTTCTTTTTGGCAAGTGACTAGACATAGAAATGCTTGACTTTGCTGAGTGTTCAGACCAATCTTCTAGGACTGGGGATCCCCCTCGACCCACCTGTCAACTGTTTTGTTTGAAATTGTTTTCAAATACAGTCAGCCCTTCTGAAGTACCTCTCTGAAGCCATGATAACAACCGATCAGTTAAGCCACATCTTCCTCTGAGACAGTCTACATTCTAAATAATTTCCTAGCTATTAAATGGCAGTTTTAGTTCACAAAAATAGAAGAGGTTATTTTGGATAAAAGAAGAGCTGTTATTAAATTGGTTTTTATATTATTACAAGCAACAGAGTTAATTGTTCTCAGAACTGCTCTCAATTTCTCAGAATTAGCTATCTATAGATTTTATGATCCATTTTTACTGAACATAATTTAGGTGATTATACCTCAAAGCTTTAAACTACACTATACCTTTAAAGTAGTTATTTTGGTTTGAGAAGAATTGCTCATAACTAGCTTGAAAGTTATGGTACAGCAGGAGATACAAAGTAAGATATTACTACTGGTATCTGAAAAAATATCTGTTTTCCCGTATCTCTTTCTCTACAATTTAATTGTGCTATATTTTGCGTCATCTTCCATACAGTAGCATGATCAATATTCCTGGAGGACATCAAGTTGAAGGACACCATCTTACACATAAAATAATCCTTCTTGAGTCTTCAGCCCGCTTAATGTATAGAGAAATTGTTTATTATATAAAACCATCAGCAACAAAAAGGAAACAATTTCCAGTATTTCTTGCTCAGGCCAAGAAATGGTGAATGGAGGAGGGGATGCCAAAAGCAGCACCATACAGGAATATGGATGGTGAATAAATAACTATTCCCTAATGTACTACTAGCTATTTAGTGCTGGCTGTAACATTTCTATCTACAATCCCCTTCAGCAACAGAACCAAGTACTGTTTGGTGAACTTCTGTTACTGAGCAGATTAAAAATAGAATACTCTTCTTTGTGTTATGCAACAGCCACCAGCTGTTTCATCCAGTAGTGTTGATCAATATTATTTCTAATAATTCTTACACTGTACCAGAATGGTATATTCAATATATTACTTTTTTAAAAAAATTGTGAATAATTAAGACTACCAGGAAGAATTAAGGTTATCAGATTAGTCTTCATGGAAAACATATACCCAAAACGTGGAGGTTGAAATAATGGGGTCCTGTCCGGATACTAACCTCATTCTGGTTCCATGCATGTTTATATGTGCAATCTTAAAATGAACAGGCGAAAAACAAATCCCTATCCTCATTTCAAACCTTTTCCCATGTACAAAAAGCCTATTTGGAAGTTTGAGCAGGGTTATAGTGTATGTTTCAAGAGATAAAAGAGGTGGTCTCTGTATGAACAAGACACTGACTAAATGATAGGTTGCTTTAATCATAGTGTTTTGGTTCTAGTTCACTTATAATGCTAAGCCATAGACCATGGGCTACAACCTTATATATGTTGATATGGAAGTAAAGTCCACTGAATGTAGTAATATTTAATTCTATGTAAATGTATTGGACTCAGATAGGTATCATTTTTATTTTTTAAAAGCAGAATATTATTCCTGTATAATTACTACACTATTACATAGACAAATAGTAATGATTTAGTGAAGTGTTAGACTACCATATCTGGGTAGCAATATTAAGGATGCCAGTAAGTGGCAGTAAAGTTATACAGAAAACATACAATTTGCCACCATGTAGGATTTATCTGGATTTTTATAATCCAGAAGTGGCAGTTCTAATTTAGTTAGCCATTCATTCCTGAAATATGTTCCCAGGTACTATAATAAAATGTAACATTAGCACAGAATCGTATATAAATCTAATCACAAGTAAGGCCAGTTGAATTCCATACAGCTTACCCTCAGATAATTGCATTTAACTGTTCAGTATTGATGATAAATAGGTATTTTAATAATAAGTATACAAATATGCAACACTCTAGTATTTTTATATACTGTACATTCTAGTCCCACTTTAGGCACAAAAAACTGAATGGGTGACTTTGGGCTTGTTGTTCTATTTCAGCCCAAACCCTCACATGATTATTGTGGGGAAAATAGGAAGAGGAAGGAATATTAGATACATTTGCTGCCTTATTTATAAACAATAATAAAAATGAGATAAAAAACAAATAAATAAAATATTTCCTGATTTATTTTAAAGTTGACATCAGTTTTTCAACTGCAAACTCCTAACCAGTTTATAAAAAGCATACTACAGAAAAGAAAATGTAACAAGAATGGAAGAAAAGCAACCGCTGACACCAAAATTATATATCTATCTTCATCTACTTGAGAATTCTAAGAACCTTGCTAGCAGCCATCCTGAGAATTCATCTGGGAAACCACAAGAGTGGCACAGTTGGCCTGAAGACTTTAAAAAAAGGGAAATCAATAACTGATGCTGGAATTCTTGAGAAGTAAATTCCATGTTTTATATTTCTTTCTTTCTTTCTGTCTTTCTTTATTTCTCTCTTTCTTTCTCTCTTACCTTAAAGAATTGCCATATTGCCCTACTCCAAATAAAACATATCTTCAAGTGTGTACAAGATCCTTTTTTCATACTTTGTGGTCTTTGTATTCTCTATATATAGCTTTTCAGCTCAGATCAAATCCCAGAATGTGATAAATTATCCAATTATGGTGAGAAGATTTTTTTGCAAACAAAACAAAGCAACAGTAAAGTAGGTGTGTTAACCCAACAATAGGTTTCACCTACATATTTTCCAACCATCTAAAATTTCTAAAGGGACTCAAAATTTCAACCAGACTTCCAACCCTCAAATGTCTAAAGAACATTATAAAAATGTACCTTTTACTTACAGTGTTAATCTCCTGCTCTGTTTAAAGAATTGTCCAGCTTATTGCTGCTCTATCTGTCTGTAACATAACCAGCAACCGGGACAGATTCACAGTTCATCTGAGCACAGTATTCCCCTCTATGGAGATGTAAACTGCATTCCTATTCAAATTACATTAAATCATTATTTGTAGGTTTTAATGCAAATTTTTAATGCAAAACATTTAATGCAAATGTTTTTATAATATACATTATATTGGGAATGGAAGAAAGAAAACATGATTGCCCCTTCCAAGGGAACTAGTGGTAAAAGATATAGACACCTTATAATATTCAATTTTCTTTGGCAAGAATAAATAGTATTATTACTATGAACACCGTTTCATTAGTTTGATAAAATTCATCCAAGTAGAGATCAATAAAAATCCTGTTACAGAGCAATTTATTAAAGAAAAAAAATTAAATGTCAGAGAATTCACTTTGATTTGAGACTTCAGGCTCTGTAAAGTTTTTGAACCTGATAATAAAAAATGAAAGAAAAATCTTCAGGACTTGAAGCTTATTTTGTGTAATTGTTAATTTGTGTTTGTTTTTTCCCCCCTGCATATATTCTGAAAAGAGAGATCAGTGACAGCTAATATGATTAGCTGGAAATCAGAACTAATGTCCCAAATAAATTTCAGGAGATTCATTTCCTTTTCATATTTTTTTCTGAAAGAGGAATATTCTTCTTCAAAGAACATAACAGTTCATTTTTTTAAAGTATAGTTAAATTTATGAATAACATAAGAAAAGTTCCCATTTAAATATTGGAGTGGGTAAAATAATGAACTCTTCCTATTCATCTAAAAGTTCTTAAATGTTCTTAACAGTAGGATATTGTTTGGGATGTATCTTGACAGAAATCGTCATTAGCTTTTATCTTAATAACAAGTTGCATGGTTTTGAACAAGTAGAAAGCACTTTTGTTTGCCCAACTTTAATTTTTGCTCATTCATTCAGCTCTGAATCTTCCTGCCACCTCCAACATGCTCCCCAAATGCTTCTCCTGAATATTAGAAAATCTTTGAAGCATTACGGGAAATGGCCCTTGGAACTAAAGATAAAAATAATTGTCTGAAATGATATGTTCTTTCCCAAAACAAACTCTGGCTGCAACAAAATGAAAACTGCTGAATGTCTATGGAGATTCTCAGTCATCTAGGTTGTGGTTGTCGCAAAGGTGCTTTTTTCAAGAGGCAACTGGACTTTCTTTAAAAACGTTTCACTTCCTATCCAAGAAGCTTTTTCAGCTCTGACTGGATGGTACAGAATGGAAGGATTTAACATCTTCATTTCACTCAGATGACCCTGAGGACACAGACAAACCCCCAAGTGGCCTCAACAACTTTCTAAAAGAATGCAAATGATCAGCTGTCTGCAAAGAATATAAATCCTTCTATTATCCACCATCTAGTCAGAGCTGAAGAAGCATTTTGGATGAGAAGCTAAACGTCTTCAAAGAAAAACAAGATAGTCCAGTTGCCTCTTGAAAAATGCACCTTTGTGGCAATATCTTTCCTTCCAAAATGGAGTTTTCTCCTTCAGTCAGCAGTAGGTGCCCTAAAGCTTCCAAATATACATTGGACCACAAATGTCACAGTTCCTTGTCACTTGTCCTTCTGCCTGAGCTCAGTGAATTTCTAGAAAGTATTGGGCTTCCCATCCCTACTTTCAGTACAAAGTTGTGGCACCAGAGAGACTAATTTATTTATCAGTTTAAGCAGTTGTGGATTAAATGGAGCCCAATTCCCATACATATATGCCTCAGAAATGTTAACCTCTAAAGTGTATAATATTTATTGTCCATGGAGATTCTCAGTCATCCAGGACATGGTTGTCTCAAAGGTGCTTTTCCCTCCAGATAGATAGGATATGACATCATCTACTGTACCTTCAATCTACATCACAGTCTTTTCAACAGTTCCAAGAAGGCTCCACACCAATTTGCACCACTCAGGTGACATTAATAACACAGATAAATCTCCAGGTGACCTTAACAACCAGCTAAAAGAATACAAATGTCCAGCTGTCTGCAAGGAGTATAAATCCTTCCATTCCTCACCATCCAGTCAGAATTTTCTTGGATGAGAAGCAAAACGTCTTCAAAGAAAAACCAGAAAATCTAGTTGCCTCTTGAAAAAAAAAGCACATTTGGGACATAACATTTATTGTTTTTCCCTTTATAGGAATGATATAGATATTTATTAAAACATAATGTCGGAATGCAGAATCATAAAACCGGATGGGGTCTTTGAGGCCTCAAATCCAATCCTTGCTTTATATTGAAATCCTGATTAAAACAGTGCAGTCAAATGAAAACATATTATGGGAAGAGGAGCCCACCACTTCTGTGGATAATTGATTTCACAGTCAAACTGGTCTCCTCTTATTTTTAGGAGGTTTCATCTAACATTGATCCAGAACCAGTTTTCTTGTACTTAAATCCATTAACCTGTACTCTGAGAGGATTTTTAAAGTGTTGCTTCTTTTGAATGAACATCTTTTCAACCTCTTTGGAAAATGCTATAATATCTGCTCAGCCATCCCTTCAAGGCTAAACACATTCACTTCCTATATCTCTCTCGATAGGAGCTATTTTCTAGTCTCTTGATCTAGTGTCCAGTAACTTTTTCTGAACCAGATCCAGTATTTGAATCCTTAATAAACTGTCCAGAACTCCCTGAAATACTTAAGGTCATCAATACAAAATTATTAGTTTTAAAATTATGTATTCAAAATAAACTGAAAATATTTACTACCTGTAAATTAAGGTTATAACTACACTTACAAGTAATTCTAGACTTATGACTATAGGAACAGGAAAATTAATTATTAAAGGATACAGTTGTTAAGTGAGACAACATATGACTGCACTCAATTTTATAAAAATAAATTTGCATGGTTGTTAAATGAGATATCATATGTCTTATGACCTTCCCTGTGGACTTTGCTCAGAAGGTCGCAAATGGCGATCACATGACAATAAGACGCTGCAACTATTGTAAATGCACACGGTTGACAAATGCCCATTATCACATTACTGCAGGGATGGTATAACAGTCATAAGTGTGAAAACCAGTTGTAGGTCACTTTCTCAACACTGTTGTAGCTTTGAACCAATAGTTATAATTCAAAGACTACCTGTACCATTTAAGGGCTCCTTTCTTGTGCTCATGCTGTCTTGTGTTCTGCACCATATTCAAAAATATCCTTCCCAAAACATGTCTCATTTTACACCTGAGCAATAAAATAAACAAATAAATAAAATAATTAAAAAAAAAACACCACAAAATTGGTAATGATTCTCTCAGCACAACATGCTACTACTCCTCACATTTTGGTTCAGTGTTTTGGAAACCTGGACAATGTGGTTAGCTTAGGATTTATGCCATGCAAATCCAGAACACTGGAATGAATAAAGTAAATACAGGATAACCCACACCATGCAAACAAAGTCTGTATAGCACAGTGTTTAAAACTGAGAACTCAGCCATTTAGAAGGTTAGATTCCAACCTTGGGACAAGAGGTCCAAACTCCAGAGGGTTTTTGTTCTATACCTGATTCAAATTACAGTAGACACCAAGTCTGGTGTCAGTTAGCAGAGAGCGGGAAAACCCGGTTAA
>JAEANM010008449.1:0-17003 GCA_017656035.1 Myanophis thanlyinensis | reverse complement strand
TTTATTTATTTATTTTTGTACTGCCTCTCTCCCGAAGGACTCGAGGCGGTGTACAGCCATTTAAAAAAACACAGAATAAATAACAGTTTAAAAACAAATTAAAATTTAACTAAATTGGGTGGCTGATCACAATTAAAGGTTTAAAACCTAATGTGAGTATTAGAAATTTAAAATTTAAACAATTAAAAATTTAAGATTTAAAACTAATTTAAAACTCCCAACTAATAGTACTAGGCCAGCCCGGCCTGTTGGAACAAATAGGTTTTTAATGCGTGCTGGAAGGTCCATAGGTTGGAATTACATATCCAGATACCTCATGTAAAAACCAAGGCATTTATGTGATGAAATGATTTTCTTGCATTACAAATAAAGATACTCTGTTTCTCTAGGCCGAGTATTTGCCAATTCTGAAGAATCTGCTTGTGTCATTGGCCTGCGTAGAAAGACTGTGTCCTTTAGTCCTGTGACAGAGCTTAAAAAGGTCACCGATTTTGAGTAAGTGTATTGGTGGAGTATCACCAAAATTCTGAGGAAGGAACGCTCATATGCTTGAAATTATGGCATATAGAATGATATCAGATTTGTTCATGCATTGGTCAATTAATTGGATTTCCTTTATGTCTGTCGATGTAGACATGATACATAATTATTCCTTTTGAAGATCTCAGAACCGTACTAAATATAGTCAATCTAAAAGTGAACTGTGGAGCTTCTTGACTATTATATATTTACTTTTCTCTTGAGTCTGAGGGAATGTACAGTATAAATATGATAGATAAATAAATAAATGTGCCCTATGACTTAGATATTCTGAGATTGTTAGACATGGTATGCATCTATTTAGAGTCGCTTTGTGGTTGTACCACCCATGCCAGACTGATATTCATTCAGTTTGTTTGTTTTTCTGCAGACACAGGCTTCCTAAGGAGCAGTGGTGGCTGAATTTACGCCTTATGCTGAAGATGCTGGCCCACTACCAGATCAGTCTAACTGAATATGTGTCTGGAAAGATGGAGCATGTCACTCGGCGTACACTCAGCATCGAGAAGGGATTCTAGCTAGTCTTCCCTTAGCCATGTCTCTGATCAATTCTCTGTAGTTCGCTCCCTTTCTGGCCTTGTCATGCCTTTCAAGTGCAAAGTTGATGCCACTGTGAAGCCAATGAGAGTGTTGGCCAGAAGACAGCCTGCCTTTGTTGCGGAATTACTCCATGCCCACATGTAAGGTTCTTACATTCTTTCCTGTCCACCGAGGAGCATGGATGGGTTCACTTATCCTTCCTCAAGCCTCTCTATTGCCCCATGAAGTAGAAGCTGTGTAATGATGGACAGAACTTGTTCCTATTTCACAGGATTTTAAAAACATTCCTACACTACTTAGAAGAATTATGTACTGCTTGCCAATGGACTATATGTTATTTTTAGATTCTTATTGGCCTGGTGCCATGAAGAATGCAAGTTTTCAGAAAGGGCCTTCCTGTAATTTGGAGAAAAAATGTCTCCTTGGGAAAATTCTCTAAAACAACCAAGAATTCCTATTGCCATCATTATTGACACACAGCAAAGATCCTTCTTGGCAGAAGGAACTTGCTTGCAATAAACAGTAGCAGAGGTCTTCTGTCTTCCCATCCCTTCCTCACTTGAGGTAGTTCATGCTGACCAAGGAAAGGTAGCATTTCTGAGTTCTCGAGAGTTGCTGGTATGTCGTCACACTTTCCTTAGAATCCCTTTCTTCATTCTATCTGGCTCATGTGTTTAATTCACCATTCCTTGCTGGTCTGTGATGATGGCACAGCTTTTGATTGTGTTGTGTCTGTACCTTTCTGGTGCATTTCTGTGAATCCAGTGCCCTATATTGCCTGTTTGTCCGTGGCATTGCTTTCTGTCCTATAGAGATATTAAAACATGCACTGAATCAACTGTCTGTATGCTCAAATTGTGTTTTTGGTTGGAGACTGGCCTCAGATCTGCAAGATGTGATAAGTTAACATGTTTTTAAATTCCAGTCTGAGAATATCCTTGTTTACTAGTGTTGAATAAAAGGCAGAATAGCTTATAACTATATGCCTTATAACTATATAACTATACATTTTCATACTAAGAAGAGAGATTAGAATTTTATGATGCTGCCTTTGTTCAAAATTCAATTATTTGATTTCTTAATTGGAAATTGTCTGCAGTTCTCTGTCATCCTAAAAATTGGTGTTTTCCATTACTGCAGTCTGATCTAATTGAAAATGCAAAGTATGCATATGCTCTGACATATGTTAATACGACATTGGCATCTAACACCTAACCTCTTGTGTCTCAAATCATCTTCAAACCAATAAAACAGATGCCAATTCTCACGACATAACTGATTGTTAACTGGAAAACTTTGTTTAATGAAGAATTAAGAAATTATGAGAATTTGAATTAAACAGTAGTAGATTTGGGGAAGTGCTATACAAGTGCTATCCGTTTTGTTGGGGAAAATTATCATTGTTTATTCAGGGTTGCATTCATGAAGATAGTCCAGGAACTTGAATACTATAATTTCTTTTCAATTAGAAAAAAAATCATTGCATAGTTCAAGAAACTTCTGTGCTAGGCAACTAGCCAGATGATTTAAGATAGATTTCTTTGCTGAGCTTGTGTAAGAATAAGTAGCTCAAGACAAGGAAAGAATGTGCTGTGATAAGCAGCAAAACATGCTAAAATTACCAAAATCCTTAGTAGATTAAACACACTGGCAAACACACCCTTAGCAGCTTTAGGACACAATGTCTGGAATACAAACCTCTCATGTTCTGAATCAACCTGGGTTTTCTGCTGTCATCTATCAAGTTAACTACACCATTTCTGTCATATACCCTGTTACTATTACATTTTATTATACTATTTTCCCAATCTAGCCTTTTATCATTGTTATCTTCACAACCCTTCTATAAAGTATGTCAAGCTATGTTTTAGCCTAAAAGGTGGTAACTGGACTATGGTCACCTACCCACTGAATACTAACTAGAGCAGTGATGGCACTTTTTAGACACTAAGTGTCCAAACTGTGCATGTGTGCATGCCAAAACTGCAAGGCATGCATGAGCAGCAGAGACCTAAAGACCAGCTGGCTGGTGGGAGTTGAGGCATCCCAACACCAACAGATCTGCAAGAGGTGAGATCTTTTTCTTCTGTGAGCTACTGTTTTGTTGTTTACAGGGAAACTTGTTTCCCTGCAAAGGACTGCAAGAAATGCCATGAAGAAACACAGTGGAGCTGAGCTGGAGTGATGGTGCATGTGTCCACAGAGGGCTTTGCATGCCACTTCTGGCACACGTGCCACAGATTCGCCACCACTGAACTTGGTCTTCCCCATTGGGTATTTTCAATCTAAATGTCACACTGGTGCCTATATAGTTATTATTCTCAAGTGTATATTGGGACAATGTGGTTTTGGAATGACATGTCCTTTTAGACATGAATCATTCTGTACTTAAAAACTGCTTCAACAGCTTTTCTAAAATACAAGCTGCAGGTGCACAGGTATACCTTGTTGAGAATTTTAGCCTAATGAAGTTAAATAGAAAAGATTGAAAAAAGGAAAATATTGATATTTTGTGATTTGAGAAACATTTGTGAAACTTCAACTGTTTTATTGTTATGCGGCATATTTCATGTTTTTCTTTATTTCAAGCTTTTGTGTTTGACTTCATTAAGCTTTTTTCACTGGAATATAATACTTTTGTGAATATACTGTATTTAAGTTTTACCAACTATATTTTAAATATAGTTAGATGACATCTTTGTTGTTCATGCTTCTTTGACAGTAAAATATTCTATAATATATAGAATGCAATATAAGCAATTTTTACAAGATTGTATGCTGTATTCGTTTTATAGTTCAGTTCTCAAATGAAAACAATTCAACAATTCATTGCACTTGGTTGGTATCTGCCCAGTTTTTTTCCACTAAACAATTCCTTGCTATCTGTTCAAATACAAGATGTCTCTTTATTTAAAACTTTTACAAATGCTATTCTCTCCACAACCTCTGAATTACTATTTGGATAAGCCAGAGTTATTTACCACAGTTTGAACAAAAATCTTGATTCCTATGTAAGTTTGAGTAAAGATAATGCTTCCAGAACAAAGTGATGCACAGCTGTAATGGTCAGAGATAAGTGTTTACAATATGCAAGTGTTCATCCTGAAGTTCTGATCGCAGGAAGCATTGGCTTTAAAGCATGTGCTAGAAAGGACACAATGTTTGGAGTCATGGCAAAACTGAAGGACTTAGGCATTTTTTTGCATGCTTAAAACACTGGATGACCAATTAATATTGAGGATTGAAACATCAGAATCTGGTATTTCCTATACATCACTGAGTCACTTAGCTTACAAATAGATTTTATTCAAATAGGTGAAGCTGGACAAAAAACCCATCAGGGACCATTTTCCCAACCAACTTAGTTCATATAAATAGAAAAGTATAAATTTATTTTCATGTGTGTGGTAACATTGCCCCAGAAATGTTTTTTAACAGAAGGAAGAAATCCCAAGTTAGAAATGGGAACCTGCTGCAAACCAAGTTAGTAACAGCCAGATAATCCTATCCATCCTGAGATAAACCCTGATCTGGATCAGTGTTCCATAAATAATCAATAAAAAGATACATAATTTTTAACCACAAATCATTAGACAAACAATATTCATACTATGGAAGGAAAATTTTACCTATTTCATGGCATAGTGGTGCTCCTGCACTAGAAGTAGCTTGACAGATGAGGGTGGCTAAAGGACCTGCTATCTCCAATAATACTGTACAGGATTTTGTTCAGCAAAGTCTGATTCTGCTTCCATATATAATCATGTTGGTATTATATCCTCCTGCCCTCCAGGAACACTTTATATCTTTTAGAAGGCTTTAGAACAGGGGTGTCAAAACTATTTCACCTGTAGTGACCTGAGCACTCTGACAAAAACAGGCTCCTGAACTCCATTTTCAGCTGCCATGGCATCCTGCAACCCTCTGCCAGTGAAAATGGACCTTGGGAGGACTGCGGGTGCTGGCCTCCCAAGTTCCGTTTTCACTAGCAGACGGTTGGAGGAGGCTGTGGCAGCTGAAACCGGAGCTCGGGAGCCCGTTTTCACTGGCAGAAGCACTACAGGCTGGTCCTTTGCTGTTTTCAGAGGCCCCATAAGACAAATTACCCCGCAGGCTGGATCCAGCCCCCAGGTCTGGAGTTTGCTTTAGAAGACTTCATGGACTGAAGGAAACTCAGATTTGTAAGATGTAAGTGTCATGTAAATTGAACTGTATTACAAGTAATAATGTTTTTTCATAAATTTCAAGTTACTTAACGGAGGAATGATGACAGCAAAACTTAGCTTCAAGCTTTTAATTTAAACAATGATTTGCTTTTTATGAATTTTAACTTTTATGAAATTCTGGTTCTGGCCAGGATTGTCAAACACTATTTAATGGAGGAGGAAAAGGAAGAGACGTGAAGCTTAGACTTGCTCCGATATTGGGATATTAGGGAAGGCCACCAGGCTAATCAAGTCAGATATATCACAGATTTGGTCTGACAAAGGCATAAGTAAACAAGTCTAGGCATGATTCTTCCAGCAGGAAGGTACTAGCAGGAGATGAAGTACATTCTCTTCCAAATGATAAGTACTTTTTATGGTCTACAAATAAGACGTAATCTATACGTGCTTATTTGCAATCTCTGCTGCCAGCCATTGTGTAAGGTGGAATAATAGTTGTAAAATGCAGGCATATAAATTGTAGATGAAAAAAAATATTGTAGAATATGGTTCTAAGCACACGAAACACAAGATGTGCTTGTTTCTTCTGCACAAAATCATCCATTTTCATGGGAAGTCCAACAACACACGAAGGATGCTAGTAGGACTAGTGAAATCAATTCTGCTGATCCTGAAACAGTTCCTTGGATGTGCTATCGGTCCTCATGAAGTTCCTTTTTCTGCAAGGCTTGGAGTTTGTTTCCAACTGTTTGATGGATGACTTCTAAACCCTCTGGATCCAGCTCTTCTAGAAGTAACATGATGGCACTGAGGATATTCTGTTAATCAGAGTGACAAAAAACAATCAGATCAGATCATAGAGTTAATTACTGTGCAGAAGCAGCCTATTCCCCTTACTACTATAGATAGCCCTCGACTTATGACCACAATTGAGCTCAACATTTGTTTCTAAACGAGACAGTAAGTTTTGTTCCATTTTATGACCTTTCTTGCCATAGTTATTAAGTGAATCTCTGCACTTGTTAAGTTAATAACATGATTTCTAAGTAAATATGGCTTCCCAATTGACTTTGCTTGTCAGAAAGTCACAAAAAATTATCACATGACTCTGGGACTCTATAACTATTATAAATATAAACCAGAGGCCAAGCAACTAAGTGTTGATCATATGACCAGGGGGAAGCTGGAACAGTCATGTGAAAAGCAGTTCATAAATCACTCTTTTTCAGTACTAACATTCACTAAATGAATGATTATAAGTCGAGGACTACTTGTACCTCACTGTTCCTCCAATCTGTTCTCACATATTCAAGCAAGTAATTTTATGAATAGAACTGAATATCACAGTAGATTTTATCAATGGCACAATACAATTGGAACAACTGTGGCAAAAGAAAGCAAAACAAGTTACTGAGAGTAATAGGGTGCAATTCCCCAAAATATCTCTAGTTCCACTTGAACACCGTTATTGACATCATCACCATCAGTCAATTGCAAAGGAAAAGTTTACTTGGAACAGCTTACATCCTGCAATAATAACTTTAACACCATCAAACATCTCTATCCCTGTCTTTGGGAAGGATTTATAGGTGGATAAAATGCCAAAACCAGTCTAAACATCACAGTCTAAACTGTGCAAGCAACCATAATAATAACTTGAGATATTTGAAGGTAAAGTTTTTGCCAATGCCGATGGTATTCATGTGGTGCTCCAGACACTTTGGGATTGTATTCAAGGCACTTTGTTACAACAGATACTATCTTTGCTTTATTTTGTCACAATCATTTTACCTGTATATGCAGGTCCTTGTATTTTGTTATTTTCTCCAGTTCTTTCTTTCCAGTTATTTAACTGTCTCCAGGTACTGCCATATCCACTATGCAGACTTTTTGGACTTTGTTATTGACAATTGTTAAATCTGGGGTGTTATGCGTCAAGTACTTGTCTGTCCCAAAGCACTTTAGTTTCTTCATTTTCTATTACTTCTTCAAAGTTCCCACCAGTTCTTGCTTATAGGCAAGTGGTATTTCTTGGCGATATTCCAATGCACTATTGTTGCTACTTTGTCATGCCACTATTTGTAATGAGTTGTCTTGCAGCAGCTAACTAGTTGATCATTGTTTCTTCAGCTTCTTTGCAAACACAGCATTTGTTTCCTGTTGCTGTTTTCTCTATTCTTTCACTGTAATAACGCAGCTGAGCTAAGTTGATTATTACCTGGGTTTTATACAATTTAGTACAAGACAAATACATCATATGATCCAAAATACATAGAACTATATGGATTTTTGAGATGGTGAAGACTCTTCTACTCACCCATTTTGTCCGGTTACCACCTACTTCTTTGGGTGAAAATGTATCTTTTGGAACAACAGGCTTCATACCAAGCTGCTCACGGATTTTACTGTAAAGAAGAAACATACATTAAGTAAAAGAATGACTGCATGCAAGGTTCTATTCACATGTAACCTGCAAAGCACTATATTTAAAGAGGGACAGATAGATAATGCACACAAAAAATAACCTGTTTCTGCATACTTAAAAATCATGGAATCCCTTCTCGTATTCCAATATATTGGTTTTAAAAAGTGAGAAATTCTTTTTACTCCAGATTGAACTACATGTTGGACAAAGTATTCTTCATAAATTAAGTCCAGAAAATAAAATAAATGCTAACAACAAATAACAGAGCTCGCCTCACTTTGTCTCCTCAAGTTCAGTGCTGAAGTTCATGAGTTCATTTTCTGTTGTACACTCTGTTGTGCTGGACTCAGTGTTAGAGTATTGGCAGCAGCTGTCTACATCTCTTTTAACTGGGCATGTTGTTATCTCTTCTCCTTCTACTAGTGCATGTGACAGTTCTTCCTCTGTCACCACTACACAAATAAAACAAAAGCAAAAGAGGGAGTAATATTTCTTATTTATTCTTACATTATTTATAAACCATCCCACCCAAAAGGAATCTGAACAGTTTATAGCAATAACATTTTTAAAATAAAAGTATTCCAAGCAGATTTATCATAGCAATAGCACTTATATAGCACCACAGAGTGCTTTACAGCACTTGAACCCTGTCAGGATCGAACTCCAGGCTGTAGGCAGAGTTAGCCTTCATCACTGTACTTTAACCATTGCATCATCAGGGCTCTTCATGTCAAATTGAAGCCTGTAATGTGTTTGATATAGTCCTATATATTATATTTGATGTTATTTATTAGTTCAAGAAGGCTCCCTTGATTATAAAACATTTGGCTATATACCATTCTTCTAACATAGTTAATTTTGTGAACATAAATGTAGAAATTAACTGCTTTTTTCTTACTTGAAACTAAGAATATATTTTAAAAACACATTTATCAAAAATACTTTTCCAGTAATAAACAGGTCCTGAATTTTATAAAACTAAAGAAGGAATAAAGTATGAGGAGCCAGAATTTGTTGCCACTTTTTAATCTTCTGAAGTTTAAATATGCATTTCAACAGCAAGTATTTCTTTACATGAGGCAAGAATAGCATAGGCTTAATTGTAAGCTAACTGGAAGACCATTAATATTTTTTGAGCTCCAGATAACGAGAGTTCATTTTGTTTCGCCCCAAAACTCCCCCACAGGAAAGACTGTAAAAAAAAAAATCAGCCTCATTTTCTCTGAGGGATACAGATGGTATGCTGGGGAGGGCTGCACACTACTCAAAGGTTGCCCACCAGGGTACTAAAGGGATATCTAATTGTTCTTGGCAAGGAGTTGTTTTCATATGAAACAATAAATTAATACCCTCCCCTCATTAGTTCAAAGAAATATTAATTCAAAGTTAAATCTCATTTTGCTACACAATTCTTCTTAAACGTCTCACACACTCCACCAAGAAATGTGCTGCTATACACACTCTTATTGTCAAGCTTGTGGAGACTAGGAAGATTACGCAGAACTGTCATTCTGTAGTGATGGAGGTCAGAACCACAGCAGGGATTCTCAGACATCCAGAGGACTCTCAGGCGGGGCAGTTTTTTCAAGTGGAACAGCTCATGGAGGCTTGAAATACAGTTTCTCCTGAGGTAAAGTTCAGTTAGCTTCTCACACTGGTTAAAAGGTTCCAGACTGGAGATGTTATTTGCACTGGAGAAGAAAACAAGGGCAGCATTAACAACTACAATTCTTTGTGCAACATAAAAATCCTAGGTCAGCTGGATAAAAATGTGTTGTCCATTATATTTTCAATATTTTGAAACCAAAACTATAGCATCGGACTGGCATACACACTGATATTCAAAATTACTCATTTCTTAAGAGAGTACAAGTCTTGAGTACTATTATTACTGAACCTAGGAGTAGAGATTAGGTCAGTAACTAAAAATGCATTGAATAAAAAGAAAGTAAAAGAAGATAAATCTGGGATCCAAAGTACAGAGCTATGATAATGTGCACTTATGGAGCACAGAGAGATCAGGGATTAAAAACAAATTTCCAAAATGGTATGAACATATACTTATAGCTAGACAGCAAATATGTAAAGAAAAACAAATAAGGTGTTCAAGAATGATTTGAATGATGGATTGTTAATTTGTACAGTTAATAAAATGAAAAATGAAGGTCTATAATTTCCTTGCTTGTGATCTGGTATTATTCAATAAAAAATAACAATTTAAAGCATAGAAAAGAGGGTACAGTATAGATGGAGGGGTAGGTAGGCACATAATATAAACGCATGAGACTAGACATGCATGATCCAAAAACGAAATAGTACTGCTATATGAATTTTTACTGAACAATTATGTATAGAGACTACTAAAGAAGTTTGACATTTTTACTAAAAATTAGAACTTAAAAATAATACATAAAGACGCAATGATTGAAGAAGCACAATGACTGAATGCTTCTAAAGAGATAGCAAGGATTTCCTTTTAGGTTCCATGTTGAAAGAAAGACCACTGCTTTTCCTGGGCTTTTATTTAGTCAGCCACCATTCTAACACACACCTGAATGTAACCACTTCAACATTAGGGAGCTCATGGCAGATTGATATCTAGATGATTTAAAAGAAAACAAAAACAAAATATTAGCAAAACTTCAGTCTTGCAAGAAAGAAGAAATATATGTAATTGATTGATTAGAAATATTGTATTTTAGCATCTATAACAGAAGCTCCATATTACAACATATTCTTATGCCAATTGAGGCCAACTGAATGCAAATATTTGATGAATTGATTGAACTACAGAGATCAATTGAACTTATAGTTTTTCTATTTCAAAGCAATATATATTATTACTGGGTGCTATTTTCCAGAATTTCAAGAATAGTATTCTTTAGAACAGTGTTTCTCAATCTTGGTAACTTTAAGATGTGTGGACTTTGCTGTGATTTGCTGTGGCGACCCCTAACGGGAACAGCCGAAAAAAGAAGAAGACGACTTCAACTCCTATAATTTCCCAATCAGCTGGGGAAGGCTGACGCCTTTTGGGAATTGAAGTCTACGCATCTTAAAGCTGCTAAGGTTAAGAAACTGCTCTGGAATATAAAAACCAGACATTTTTTACCTTGATATATTATGGCTTGAACTTGTTACAAACAATCATACATTGTGCTTTCCTAAATGACAGTTCAGATATACAGTGTAACTGAGAGTCTGTTGAAACTGTCAATCAAGCAAGGTAAATCACAGTGATTCAACATCTCCAAATGATGAGTCAATCCCTGTCTCTTCTCACTGGCATTCAGCATAAGGTATTGCAGCTAAAGGTGGCTCAAAATTACACCACTGCCAGCTTTCTACTATACTTTTCCAGTGAAGAAAAGGGAAAGTACCAACTGATTAGTTTTTGCTTCTTTCCTAGATTTAGTATCTTTTGATTTCACTCAAGTCAGAAAATAGCTAACAACTATTCACAATCCCCTACTGGGAACAGATTATGAGAGAGAACCAGTACATCAACTATTATTTCCATTTCTTACGTATTAGAAGCTTAGAAATGGTACTTACATCTGAGATACGGCTTCCCCTAAAAAAAGAAGAACATATTTAAAAGGCATGGATAAAATAGTATATTAACTAAAGCAATATTTATGCTATGGAAAGCCATATATTAAAGAACAATTAGAGTCTTTACAAATGCCTTTGTGCTTTTAGTGAGCCTGTGAAAGGCAACATGGCCTACTTATGACCAGTTATATACATTTTATTGACTTCTCTGCAATATGCCTATGCTCGTATGTGCACAGATACTACTCCATGCAACTGGAAAGCTTTTGAAATTTCCCCAATTCTGTGAAAGAATTCCTGTCTATGTGCAAGTCAAACTATTTGTAACCACACTGTAGCTAGGCCAACAAATGTGTGCATGATAATCGGAGAAAACTATTTTCCCAATATTTCAAGAGGAACCCCAGAAACAGGATCTACAGACAACGGAGCTGTAAACACAGCAGAGCAGCCACTCTACTCCTTATCCCCAGGAAACCTATAATTTGAATGAATGGAAGCAGAAGTCTCTATTCTGACTGATTTTACAATGTATTATTTAACAATTTGGAATGTAAGGCATTTCAGACAGAAGAAAACAAAACAGACAGGTGGGGGATAAGTGAAGGATATTTCTGGATGATAACTTCAGAATATTTTTGGAAGGAGGTGAAAGCACTGCTATTGTTGAGAAAAAGGAGGAAAAGGAAAGAAAATACAGAGATATAGTAATAAAACATGCATGTTATCTAATTCCAAAAAGGAAAGTATGGAAATTAAAAAAACCACAGATCCACAAGGAGCCAAAAAAGTCTTATAAACAGTCTGCAGGAGTCAGGAAGATAATTAGGAAGAAAGTACTGCTTCAAGTAGCCTTTTCCAGAACAGTAAAAACTTTTGTTTCATCTCAAATATGCAACCATAGAACTCAAAAAAGATCAGTGATGGTCAAGGTACACAATAGCTTATATTAATTGGGTTGTATCTGGCTAAGTTCTGAATAGATTTAGGACTGTTTTATATACAGTACTAAACAAGATAAAAAAAGACATCAGGATAATGTAACTTTACTCGTTTTGAAAAGGGATAAATGAACCCAAGGTAATTTCTTGGGCCATAGCTCTTCTCTGGATGGACCAAAGTCAAGTTTTACTATCTTTTTTTATGCCACACTTGATCAACAAATGCAAGGGAAGTGGTGAAGGAAAACAGGCTATGAACTGAAAGGTAGTAAAGAAAAATGGAAAAAAGAAATGACCATATAATGAAATGTGATTTTTAATCCTGCAAAACACAAAATAAAGATACTGCATTGGGATACAACACCCATTTCAATTACTAATAATCAATATTTACACAGTGGCTTTAATCGTTACTGGGACGGAATTCTTTTGCTTTTCAAGAACTCTGGGTTTAGAAATCAGAAGAGAGTCTACAATGATTTTAGGAATTCACTTTTTGCTGGGCAAAGCCTTTATAGCAGTGTTTCTCAACCTTGGCAACTTTAAGATGTTTGGACTTCAACTCCCAGAATTCCCCAGCCAGCTTTGAATTATTGTGTCTTCTCCTGGTCACCCCTTCCACCTGTAACTCAGTAGGTATCTTCTTTAATCATGGAGTATTTCTTTTGAATAGTACTTGATATATTGTAAAAGAATCCATTTTAACTCCAATAAGATTAATTACTCATTTTATATTCAAAACTAATTTTGATTTTAATTTTACCAAACCTCTGAGGATAAGAAGGGAACGGCCAAATGAATATTAGTGAATTATAATGTGCCAAGAGTGGCTATATTTTATTTATAAAATTACTATATTTAACAAATATACATATAACGATCGGTTTAGAAATCAGAAGAGAGTCTACAATGATTTCAGGAATTCACTTTTTGCTGGGCAAAGCCTTTGTAATAATTCTGCAAGGCACACTTTTCTCACCACTAGAGATCTCTCGGCGCCCACTGCGAAGACAACGGAGCAAAGAAAAACTAGGAAGCCGAAGCTTTCCCGATTCCCCGCTGAAACTACAGCGACCAGCATCCCAGCTGCCAAGGACGGGGAATGCTGGAACCTGCAGTTAATAGCAAAGGCCACCACCACCTCACCAGCAATTGAGCTTGCGGACCCCTGCAAGGCTCGTTGCTTTCGCTCGAGACAGAACCACTTTACGAGTCAATTTCATGGTCCCCGCACAACCACCGGGCTTCTCGGGTCTCTTGGCTAAGGTTGGCTTGGGAACTTCCGACGCGTTTCCCACGACGACTCCAGGCGCAGGCGCCATCATCTCCATCCCACTCCTGGCGGATAGTGGCAACCGGAGGCGGGGCGTAACTGTCTAACTCCCGCCCTGCTCGTCGTGGCCACGCCCTTTAGCGACGGCGCACAAGCCTGAGCATCCACTGCAGGGGCGGGGTCAGTTGTAAGCGGTCCCCGGAGTTGAACCGCGCAAGCGGGGAGGTTTATTTTCCGTCGCGGTTGCCCATGGTAGCTTCCCACCTCACCTGGGCGTTATTTGTGGTTCACAATAATTGTACCCCTCTGTTCGTTAACCGTGTTTGTCTCCTCTCCTTTGGAGAGGGGTGGATCGAGGTTTGTGGCTGGAAGTCGCACTTTTTTGTTAGTTGCCTTTTCCCATACTTCCATTCAGCGTTTACTCCCTGTATTAAAAAACGAGTATATCTATATTGAGAATTATCTCGTATAAAACGATGGAATAATATATTAGTCAAAAGTATATTAATAAATTGGTGAGAACACATAAAGCGAAGTCTATGAAAGAATGGCACAAATTGTTTTTTGTAACCAACTGACACGCTGTAAGCATAGAACGGGATGATGCTTTTTAGGTTTATATGTTGTTGTGTTTTATATGTTTTTGTATGTTTAAAAAATAAAACTTGTGTAAAAAAAATATCTGATTTCTCCCATTTGTAGTTAGTCGAGTTAACAATTTACCTAGTAGTCTGGGCCAAACAAATAAGAGGAAGCCTACTTGCAGCAGTTAAGTATGAATTGGTGGAAGCATAAGTAGCAAAAAAAATATTAAGCCTCATACATAAATCAGAGTTAGTGTCTTTGAAGAATGACACAAGGATGAACTGTCCAACATCTAATTAATTATGCATGTGAAGTAATTTCTGATCTTTAGGGACCCCATGATCTTCAAGACTCCATAGTACCCCTAATCTGTTTTCATGTCTGTAACAGCTCATCCACCTTATCCTTTTCTTGCCTTCTACTTTTCCCAGAATTGGAGCCCCTTTCCAATGAACTGAGTCTTTACATAAATGTGTCCAAAGTAGGATAATTTGAGATTGGTCATTTGAGTGAGAACTCTAGATTGATTTGTTTGATGATCAATCAGTTTGTTTCCTTGGTTGTCCACAGTACACTCAGAAGTCTACTTTTGGGGTTATACTTGGCTTTTTTAATTAACCATCCTGCATTGGCAGTGATGTCTTTTTTAAAGACAGCTTTGAGCATTTGTCATCTCTTTCCATCTAGGGTTCTAATCTTAGTTGGATGATAGTAAGGATTATTTTGCTACCATGTGAAATTAAGGATATTGTACAATAGTTTACACACCCTGTTGAGACTCATTTTTTTTGCATTGGAATATATATTGACCTCTTCCAGTTGATTGGCCCCAGATTATCTTGGTTAGAACTTTGGCTGATTTTGCTTCTGTTGTTTACAATATTTCAGTGGATAGACTGAACTTGTTTTTTCATGTTATTTCCTTGTTTCTATTTTCAATGTCTTTATACAGATGTTGTAATACTGGTTCTTGTCTCTTCTGATAGCTCTCTGAAACTCTTTGTTAAGTTCCTTTCTAAGATTTTGGTCTTTCTTGGCTTTGGCTTATCTTCTCTTCTTGGCAATTTTCATGGTTTGTTCTGACATCCAGTTTGCTTTCTTCTCTTTTTTCATATTATGCAGTCTTTTTATATTCATCCTTAACTCATTCTTTTAAGTTCCTTCCATAATTCCTTTGATTCACTATCAATGAGGTTCAGAACGTCAAAGCAAGTCTTGATGTTCTCCTTGAGCATGTGTTCAGAATCATATTGTGAAAACTTACTGGCTTTCTTATTCTTCTTAGCTTAACTTGGGGCGTGAACATTAGCAGTTATTGATCTGTTCCACAATCAGAACCTGGCCATGACTTTGATGCTATAATTGAGCTCCACATCCTTTTAGCAATAATATAGCCAGTTTGATTTACATATGCTCCATCTGGTAATATCTATGAATAGAGACATCAGTTTGATTGTTTGGAGGCAATGTTAGCTATGAAGAAATCATTGGAGTGACAAATTAATAAATTGTTCATCTGTTCCCTTTTGCTTTCCTAATCCAATACAATCCAATCTCTTTGCTTTTTCATCTTTCTAACTTTGAAAATAGAGAACAGGGAAACGGTTTCTTCCTCTGCTGCATGTCTCTCCCCTTTCTTCTTACTTCCACACACACTGGAGAACACAGGCCAAGCATGGGTGCCTCTGAAGGTTGACTACATACAGTTGCTGCTCTCAGGGAGGCCAGGAGAGAAAAATAGAGAAGGTGAAAGATCTGGACTTGGATAGGAATGGGGGAGAGGTAGACAGTAAAGCATGAATAGCTTGGCCATAGGCTTTTCAGTTACAGATAGAGGCTGATAGAATGGTGATTTTAGAATTAAAATAAGAAACAAGATTATGCTGTACATCTCAAGATTTATTTTCACTAGCTTCTGGATCTTTACCCAAATTCCTTTTCCTTTGAAGGCAGCGTGACTTATCAGTCAGAGACAAGCAGTGAAAGTTTAAAAGTGCATGGCAGTAAAACCTCCCCAGAAAATCAAAAGGAGCCAGGAATAGATAAGAAACTGATAAGAAACCAACTGATTCAAGTAGTAACTGAGAAGGGGTCCTGTAAAACCAGTTACGTATGAGCCAGGGTTGTCCTGCAGTTGGCAGCTGCCAAAAAAGCCAGTGTAGCTCTAAGCTGCATCAACAGTGGGATAGTATCAAGATTAATGCTGCACTAGTAAGCATGCTTGTAATACTGCGTTTAGTTTTGGTTATCACATATTGAGAAAGAATGAAGCAAATATGGTTAGGAAAACTGGAGGCAAAAGCATATAGCACTAGCACTTAGACATACTATTTCACAGTGCTGGACCCAGTGTTTTCTGGACAAAATGGCAGTGTCAGGGTTCCACACAACATCAGCAATGCAATCAGAACTCCAAAGAAACAAAAGTCCATAGAATAAGATTTTATTGAAGACATTGCACTGGTACGGTCTGGAGAAATGCTGAATCTAAAATTCCCAGGCTTTCTCCACCCAAGTAAAACTGAAAGTTGTACCCCACTAATTATCATATGTTGCATTCTCACCAACCCCTTCAAAGAAAGTTCTAATGTTCTTTCCAGGACTTCCCCTCGCAGGTGTTCACAACCCAGAGAAACTTTCCCATGAGGACTATGTTAAAAGAATGTAGACTAGATAACAACCCCAAGACTGTTCTATCAACCTCCACTCCTCCAACCTGTTGGCCTTGTAAACTAAAATGTTAAAAGGTCCAATATAATTTGCAAAGCAATGGCTAATATTTCTTCAGCAGAAAAGCCCTCAATCCAAAATGTCCTTTTAGGCTTAACAGGCAGCTTTTAAGAATCTTGTTTTTCAAAGGTTGGCTATTTATTTTTATTTATTTTTAATGATTTGTATACTGCCCCCTCTCCCTAGGGACTCGGGGCAGTTTACAGCCAATAAAATACACATATACAATTCACTCTATAAAAACCAAT